>JAPXFY010000013.1:11246249-11256249 GCA_030674185.1 Monoplex corrugatus | reverse complement strand
TTTACCATCAGAAATCCCCACCTTACCCATCAGGAAAAAATCCCCACCCTTTACCCATCAGGAAAAAAAATCCCCTACTTTTACCCATCAGGAAAAAATCCCCACCCTTTACCCATCAGGCAGAGAGTACCCAGGCAGGATTGAACCTCAGACCTTCCAAATAGAAGTCTGATGTCTTGTTCACTTGAACATCACCCTTATCGCACAGGAGTTTCATTTCTTTGAAACAGCATGTCAGTTACGGCAGAGGAGAACCAGCTATTTCTATTTATGGTGTTCATATCTGAGATCCCAACAATTCATTTGTCAAGCTCTAAAATCATGAGGTTTGTCAAGACACGGGACACGTGAATGTCAGCGCTAGGCTAAAGGAGCTAATTAATTTTGTGTTTCTACAGCTGACATTCATATTTAACCCTTTGAGTTTGGCTCCCACAGCCTGTCCACTGGCATTTTATATTGTCAGCCATGCAAGCAAAGCAAAAACTTAACCCTTTCACTCCCTCACCCTGTCCACCAGCTTCTTGTTGGTGGATAGGGTGTGTGAGTCAAAGGGTTGAAGATCTAAAGGACTTGGAAGTCCTATTTTGTGGCTAAATAACAGACTGTCTGTTACTGATAAACTATTACATGTCTAAATTCTAAGTATTTTTCCAACCAGTCTGGTCTCTGTCAATAATGACCTGATATTCCTATTCAATATCTCTTTCTGGTAAAATGATTAAGTTTTGATTTAAGTTGGGTGCAATTTGTTTGTTTATTTTATTTTATTTTTGTTGCTTGTTTATCTGATCTTGCTAAAGGTAAGATGCCCTGGAACGACCCCATACAATATAAGAATGAAATGAAACAAAATGCCTGTTACAAAAGAGGTATTTCATTAAAAATTCATAGTTTATACGCCAATACCACAGTGGGTGACCGAAATGACATGCTTATGTAGATATAAAACCATGTAAAAATGACGGACACACTGTTAAGAGCACCGGAAAATTAATTAATACTTTGGCAATCTGTCTCTCAACAAAAATATAGAATGAAAACCTTTTTGTCATCACCGACAGTCCAAGCATGCTTTTACTAACCGCCCACACCTCAGGAATGAGTAAAATCACTTTACCACCAACACACAGTATGGTGGACCGACATTTTCTCCCTAATAAAAACCTTTCTTTCACACATAATTATGTGGTTCACATAGGTTCAATGCCACCCCCCCCCCCCCCCAAACAAACAAAAAACAAAACAAAAAACCACTAGTCTACAACCACTCAAACTGGCGTGAAGCATCAATGACATACATGGAACATGAGCTATTCACGTGAAGAACAGTGTGCATATTTCATTCCAAAGCAACTTGTACCAAAACAAACACCACATATTACTGCTTGCATCTTGAAGAACAGGTGTTCGTAGTTGTATGTTGCCTTCTGTCATGAAGTATTCTTTGTTGATATAGCACTCAGCTCCCTAGAGGCCACACCAGGATGAACACACGCATTCTTTCCTTGATTGTCCACCTATGGTCATGGAACGTTCCTTGCGGATAAACACCATATAACTTTCTCTCTTTTATAAAAATATCATGCAATATTCTGTTCCCAGTTTGTCTGTGGTTCTATACACAATAACTATCTCTTATGTTCCATTGTTATTCAAGTGCCATGCAAAAATCTGATATCTACATGTTTTTGGTTATGTAACTGTTCCATTAATTCCTATCCTCTCCCCAAAGATCTCTCTGACAATACACACAATATTCTGTTAAAAGAATGTCTGTGGTCACATACACACTGTGTCTATCACTCTTTCTTCACACAAGATGTAGTCACACAAACTGCATTACTGTTACATACCTTAAACTACACAGTCACGTAAACAATGCAACAGTATCTTCGAGACATGTTGTCAGTAAATGGCACCATACCAACCCCAAGACTTCTATGGTCACACAGACTGCATTACTCCCTGACCATCTCCCAGGCCAATCTTTTATCAAAATGAAAATCATACCATGAACTACATCCCTCTTTTTCCAAGAATGTGTCACCCTATTCCAAGTAACATCACAAGAGCCACGTAACAAATTTCCAAAGATGCATGTCATCAGACGAAATGCATAATTTTCTGTCTTTTCTTTGTCACTGCATGAAAAGCACAACTCTTTTCACAGATGTATATCATGACGCCAACTGTATCCCTCCTTTCCACAGATGTACATCACGACATGAACAGTATCCATCTTTGCCACAGATGTACATCACGACACAAATTGTACCCCTCTTTTCCACAGATGTGCATCATGACATGAACTATATCCATCTTTTCCACAGATGTGCATCATGACAAGAACTGTATCCATCTTTTCCACAGATGTGCATCATGACAAGAACTGTATCCATCTTTTCCACAGATGTGCATCACGACATGAACTATATCCATCTTTTCCACAGATGTAATCATCGACATGAACTGTATCCATCTTTTCCACAGATGTGCATCATGACATGAACTGTATCCATCTTTTCCACAGATGTGCATCATGACATGAACTTATCCATCTTTTCCACAGATGTACATCATGACATGAACTGTATCCATCTTTTCCACAGATGTGCATCATGACATGAACTGTATACCTCTTTTCCACAGATGTGCATCATGACATGAACTGTATCCATCTTTTCCACAGATGTACATCATGACATGAACTATATCCATCTTTTCCACAGATGTACATCATGACATGAACTTATCCATCTTTTCCACAGATGTGCATCACGACATGAACTGTATCCATCTTTTCCACAGATGTACATCATGACATGAACTGTATCCATCTTTTCCACAGATGTACATCATGACATGAACTGTATCCATCTTTTCCACAGATGTGCATCATGACATGAACTGTATCCATCTTTTCCACAGATGTACATCAGACAAACTGTCCATCTTTTCCACAGATGTACATCATGACACTAACTATCCATCTTTTCCACAGATGTACATCAACACACTCACAGAACATCACAAACTGTCCATCTTTTCCACAGATGTACATCACTACACAAACTGTCCATCTTTTCCACAGATGTACATCACGACACGAACAGTATCCATCTTTTCCACAGATGTACATCACGACACAAACTGTCCATCTTTTCCACAGATGTACACCACAACAAGAACTGTATTCCTCTTCTTCACAGATACACATCACGATGAGAACTAAAACCCTCTTTTCCACAGATGTACGTCATCAGATGAACTGCATCACTCCCATAACCCCCCCCCCCCCCTCTTCCTCAAGAAGTATGTGGTCATACCACCAACCTGGCTGTCTCCAACTTCTCCCATGATCCATGAAGTTCGAGACGTTTTAAGTTCTCCAAGCGCACACAATACATCCATCTATGTTTCCAAGACATGGAGAGCTTCGTCACCCGCTCTTTTCCCCCCAGCACCAGTTCGTAAAGCATTTCATTATAATTACGTAAACTGCATCACAGACGTGTACGTTTCACGTGCATTACTTGATGTTCTGTGTGGTCACACACTGCTGTTACTGTTTTCCCCAAGGTTGCTGAAGTCATCATGTATGTCGATTTTTATGTACACCCTCTCTCCCATACATTTGTGATCATAAAAAAAAAAAGTGACTACGTTGTCATGATGTTCACAACGGAACCTCAAGCATAGAAAACTGTTCTTCCCCAAAAACACACAGAAATCTTCATACGTTGATGATACGTAGGAAAAACACACAAGAGCTGCTGGGTCGCGGAGATTTGGGCTGACAGAAAACCCCACAACTATTTACAGGTGTCTGTCTATAATTAAATGCGTTCGGATTGCAGCGTGCATGGCCGAAACTGCTGCTGATGAACAGGGATGGAAGAAAGGTGAAGTGCAATCTTTGGTGATGTTAGCTGCAGGTCACTTGGGTGGGAGACATGGAAGGCGAGGTGTGCACGTTACACTGATGTAGTAGGCCTACGTGTGTACGGTCAGTCCAGGGCGCCAGGACTGCGGTTGAGACGTTCTGGTTCTGAGCAGCTGTGTCTCTTGTACTGAGGCGACTGCAACACACGTACACACATACAATGAATGACTGTGAATTATAAACACAAAAAGGTCCAGACAATACAACAATAACAACATCAACCAACCAAACAACCAGTCAACACAACAATAACAAAAACACGTAAGAAAACAAACGAAAGAAAATCTTGCCCTGCTATTCCCCTCACTTTACACACACACACAGAGAAGAGAGACAGACAGACAGACAGACAGACAGACAGACAGACAGACAGACAGACACACACACACACACACACACACACACACACACACACACACACACACACACACACACACACACAACTATATGTGAAATACACGGGGCAACGAAAACGCCTACATTAGACAAATTAGGCTGAAACACACACACACACAAACTTACACACACACACACACACCACACACACACACACACACACACACACACACACACACACACAATAAACAGTGATTGGTATGTGAGCAGTATTCATACAGACTACACCGGCAATGGTCATATCTACTAAAGGTGTACAGTCATCACCACTGAACTCCAGACACACAATACAGTTCAGAGAGAGTGAGAGACAGACAGACAGACAAACAGAGACAGAGAGACAAACATACAGACAGACACAGACACACGCACTGACACAGGAACAGAGAGAGAGAGGGGGGGGGGAGAGAAAGAGAAGCAGAGAGAGAGAGAGGACAGACAGACAGAGAGACAAACATACAGACACACGCACTGACACAGGAACACAGAGAGAGAAAGGGGGGGGGGGGGAGAGAAAGAGAAGCAGAGAGAGAGAGAGAGAGAGAGAGAGAGAGAGAGAGAGAGAGAGAGAGAGAGAGAGAGAGTGAGAGAGAGATACATGTATACAGACACACACACACACAGAATTTGGTCTCCAACTTCATTTCTACCCATACAGCATTGTACAAAGCTCATTTACCCGGGGAAGGAGGGGAAAGGAATCGCATGATATCGCTTCTTTTATTTCCATACTTAAGACAGAACAGGTCTATTTCAGTACTAACAATGCTAGCTTTGCTACAGTAGAAAGCAATATATTGTTTTTCCTTTTCAGTGTCAGGTCTTTATTACCTGACACACACTGTGTGTGATCTTTCTCCATAACACACGACTGAGCTAAAGTCAAGATTTAAAACGTCAGCACAGAGAATACTCTGGGATTGTTCTGTTGTTGTTTTTCTGGATGGATTTTTCAAAACTAGATTTGGGTTTCACGTCCTTTCCTGTTGTAATTTATCAGCATGATCAGCTCTGTGGATCCTACATACAGTGACCTCAAACCCACCAATAGTTTTCAGGACGAATTTGTTTATTGTCGATACATGAATGTGTCTCAGATTTCGTTCTCTACTGAAAATCCAAGTTGAATACATACGACCCAAATTTTGGGGTACACTTGCTAACTGAATGAAAATGGGTCAACACGAACTTCTCAACTGTTTATGGACTAACTGTTACCAACATTTATTTCAGGGAATTTATCGCTTTTGTGAAAATGGGCATAATCCAATTTTTGTATCACAATCATCAAACAAACGAAAATAGGTCATTGACCATTTTCTGGTTACTTGTCAGCGAATATGGGCTAACTTTTAGCACGAAGATCGTACCAAATTTGTTAGGGAGATCAAGCTGGGCAAAGAGTGTTGAATACATTAGACAAAAGAGGCATGATTTCTCCTCCCTCCCCCTCCACTTTTTTTGTCGTTAAGTTAAACAGATAAAAATACGCTGCGCTGACAGAATATTACAGGGAGAAAGTCAAAATTTTGAGAAATCGATTTTTTTGGGTAACTTGAAGGCAGAAGTTGTGTACTGCAGTTATATATCTATTGTCTTCAATACGGGTTTACTGATATTTAGCAAAACGTCTTCAACAGCCGCTCAAATGTCATCAAAAAGTTTTGAAAATCTTTTTGAGTGTCTTCTTTTTCCAATAGAAGATGCATTTAACTGATATCACAGGTACACCAACGAGGACAGTTCTGTAACAGTGCCACAAACAGCTTTTGTTCTTTCATCTGTATTAACGTACGCTTCTCGAATTTTGATAGATCCATTCCATGCTCAGGATGGATGCTGCAGACAAAGAGCCATAATTCCAAGGCTTCAACTGACATACAGACAGACATACACTGATATATACTGAAAACAAATGTGAGAAAAGGTGCTCACAATTTTTTGTTAACGTGCATGTATCAAAATTTAGTTCTTGGGACGTTTAAGAATTTATTTCATTATTGCAATGATGCAGAAATAGAGGCAACAAGACACAATTTAAAGACTGAAATATTACAATCCATTTTCAAGAAATCAGACTGGTCCATTCTCTCTGCATATTCACCAATACTGATGTTCACCGCTCAGCTTCACATTCTGATCACGTGTGTCTTTTCATTCTTCTTCAGTTCCATATTTCATCTACTGTAGCAGGATATTTTCATGTTTTTATTTTCTGTTTCCGAGGACTCTATCGGCGAGAAGACTGTTGCAGATAGGAGCATGTTTTCCGATTTTATTTATGTTTGTTTAAAAAGAAAGATGGTTAGTATGTCTTGACTATCTCGTGTTTCTTTGCTCTGTTCCTCCGTCCCCATCCCATCCCATTTTCACCTTTTCTTCTTTTATACCCTGGTCTTGGTTATGTAATGTTAGGTTAGGTTAGGTTAGGTTATTTTTACACACACACACACACACACACAGAGAGAGAGAGAGAGAGAAAGAGAGAGAGAGAGAGAGAGAGAGAGAGAGAGAGAGAGAGACATAGACAGACAGACAGACAGACAGACAGACAGAGGTTCTGCAAACGCGCGAGCATAAAAAGAAATACATTTCGATGCAGCCTACTTCATTTTTATCCAATACTGTCAGACAAAGCTCATTAAAGTGACAAGAAAAACGAAATAGGAAATAAAAGCAAAAAACAATAACAGTTTACTGCAAGTACACACGGCACAACGAGTCTATAGCTATAGAGTCACACAGATTCTCGTTGTGCCAAGAACTAGGGAAGGAGGAACAGGACAGAGACACACATTTCAGGCTGTTCTTGAATAGAATCTTACAAATGGGTAGGCCCCGAAAGATAACTACAGATAAACAAACTAACAAACACTTAACCAGCTAAGCTGTTTAAAGAAGAAGAAGAAGAGCAACGACAACAACCAATCAACCAACATAGACAGACAGACAGACAGACATACATACAGACAGACAGACAGTATACATACATACACATACATACATACGCACATACATATATACATACATACATACATGCATACACATATATACAAACATACAAGCATACATACATACATACACACATACATACAAACACGACTTACAGACAGACAAACAAAACGGCGCACCAAGATCTATTTTTAGTTGTAGCAGTCTTGAGAGAAACGAAACCAGCCAGCAAACCAAACCAGCAAATGACGCGTAACGGTTAAAGCAACAGATTAACGAACAGAAGATTAACACTATGACTCCTGCACCCTATTCAGCAACTGCAAAAAACTTAACCTTTGGTTCCCTCCCATAGGGTGAGGAAATCAAAGGGTTAAGTTTTTGCTTTGCTGGCAAGGTTGGCAATGCAGGATGCCGGTGGGCACAAGCACAGGAATCAAAGTGGATAAGTTTGCTTTGGCTGGCAAGGTTGGCAATGCAGGATGCCGGCGGGCACAGCACAGGAATCAAAGGGTTAAGTTTTTGCTTTGCTGGCAAGGTTGGCAATGCAGGATGCCGGTGGGCACAGCACAGGAATCAAAGGGTTAAGGAATCGATTCCCATTAGTACAAATCATTGTGGGATTTTTCGGGCCCAACAGCTTATACCCAGACTAGTATGTGCTCAGTGGGAAGACTGTGTGTGTGACAACATGATCATGTGGCGTCCGCAGACGCATCACTGACAGTACTGTTAAAATTTCCAACTTCGCGGGTATCTGCATCTCTCGGGCTTGGATATAATTATTAAAGAAAAAGACAAACACAGCCTCGACGCTTTGTCTCGACACGATATTGAACTTGGTATCATCATTATCATCATTCCTATTCTCATTAATCATTGCGTTTGTGTTAAGATTTTCCCAGACACTGTGGTCCTTCATGCTTCGATCTCATGATGATCCTCATTTGCTGGGTTTTTTTTCTTTTTTTTTCCTGTCGCTTCTGTGTTGAAGTTAGATTCAGGTTTATGTCTTTTTGTCAGCAGTTCATACGGGCTTTCATTGGAGGAACATGCGGTAGCTTCCTCACTAAGGTGTGCAGCTCGGTCTTCAGTGCAGCTCTGCGACTCGGCAGAATACTCTGCCTTTAGCAGGGGCACGTTTGGTGATGTCCTACTGCGTGTCTTAGATCAAAACAGGCTGTACTATACTCCACTTAAATGACACAGCGGTGCAGAATCTCCTCTGCTGAGTAGACTAACGGCAGCTGGACATCCCCGTTTTCCTGGAACTGGGACTTTGACTGAATGAGGACTTGGATCTAGCAGCGCTTTGAAGAACTCATATGAGTAGCTTAGGGACAATGCGACGGAAGCCGCACAAAATATGAAATAAAAACAAAAATAAAAAAACAAAAAACAACATGTCCAGCCATTCTAACAATCTCCCTTATACAAACACTATCAAGAAAATCCAGATTTTGTACTGTTCAAAGTCGCTGTAACCTTGAAGAAGCATCTGCAATGACCTTGACGAAGCATCAGATGAAAAATAAAGCCTGCCGTGAAGCGAGCAAAGCTAGTCTGTAGTCAGAATTGTCATAAGCTCTTGAGAAACATTCACAAGCCTTACTCAAAAAGTGTTCATTTCAGCTTTCTGGTCATGTGACCTTGACCTTGGCGCCATAACCTCCAAACTTACGCATTCGCGACCCCTTCAACTATCCACACCTACGACCAAAACATGGAAAAGATCCATCCTGCAAACTTCTGAGAAAATCTGGCTAATACATTTTTGCCACTTTCAGTTTCTCAAGACGACATCTCCGCGCTCGGACGGAGTCAATATGCACTAACGTCACAGGTGTCATGTGATGGTGATCATGGCACAAGCCTTAAGCCTGCAT
The DNA here is from genome assembly GCA_030674185.1 of Monoplex corrugatus. Lineage (NCBI taxonomy): Eukaryota > Metazoa > Mollusca > Gastropoda > Littorinimorpha > Ranellidae > Monoplex > Monoplex corrugatus. The sequence goes on along the minus strand of JAPXFY010000013.1, from coordinate 11,247,069 downwards.
ATAAACCCATGAGCTGGCCAGGTCCTAAGGTCCTGTCGCAGACACACGAACACCTGTCTCCGGTCATAGTGAAGCAATCTCTCCTAAGGGAAAAAAATAAACAGACGAATAAACGAACTAACGAACGAGCGAGCAGAGACAAACAAGAAGGCCAGCAAGAAAACAGCACGCTTACAGGTCCATGTCAGTCCTAAACTACACCTTGGCTTTGTTACACGGCGACAGACTGTTTATCTCCCTTTATCTCCCTTTTCAATGCCAGCTCTTCGTTATCTCACATAGCCACACGGTTCGCGATCTTGCCCGACGAGACATCTGGGGATTTAAAACAGCCGGCACAAAGGGAATTTCAGGATTATTCTGCTCGATAAAGAAGTCTCTCATATTTTTCTTTAATCTTCTGTATAAAAGGGAAAGTATCTCAAATTACCCGGCAGGGACGCTTGTCCGTTTGTCTGTCTGTCTGTCTGTAGAAATGTATGTTTCCGAAGTGAGTTAGCAACATTTTCTCAGCTGTTTCTGTATGAAAAATACCAAATTTTGGTTAAAGGTGTGGACCACTGACGAATCACAAATGTATTAGTTTGGAAGACAAAATAAATAAATAAATAAATAAATAAATAAACTACCTAGGATCAGCGTTTTTTGTGGAAGCCGTATGAGCAGCATGTTATCAGAAAATTTATGGCAATATCTGAAATCTGTTTTCACTGTTGTGACAGTCTACCATTGTCCTCGATGCACTTAGAATACTATTTCATTTGACGCTTCTCCAAGGCCACACTGACCTTTAAAAGTACAAAACCATGATTGTCTTCTG
>JAPXFY010000013.1:11238749-11241249 GCA_030674185.1 Monoplex corrugatus | reverse complement strand
ATGACAACAACAACAAAGCGGAAACGAACACAAAAACAGAACCAACGCAACAAGTCAGACAGAACAAAACGAATAACAAGTGAACAAATTATTAAAGTGAACAAATTATTAAACAAACACACAAATAATAGATAGATAGACAGACAGACAGATAGATAGATAGATAGATAGACAGACAGATAGATAGATAGACAGACAGACAGATAGATAGATAGATATATAGATAGATAGATAGATAGATAAACAGACTGACTGACAGACAGAGACAGAGAGACAGGCAGATAGATTGACAGACAGATAGGTAGATAGATAGATGGATAGATAGATAGACAGATAGATAGATAGATAGACAGATAAATAGATAGAAACAGACAGACAAGACAGACAGATATAGATAGATAGATAGATAGATACGTACGTACGTACATACATACACACATATATAGATACACAGATAGATAGAGACAGACAGACAGATAGATATACAGATATACAGATTTCAAACACAGGCCAGGGAGAAGGGAGGCAATGCTGCTCACATTTCTATGGAGTTCTTTGCTGATCTCAGGGAAGTCGGGCCGGTAGAGAGGCTCGTGCGCCCAGCAGTCCTCAATCAAGCTCTGAAACAGAGAACAAAGGAAATATGCATCAGATAAAATGTCCATCACTGCATTCATTTCTAAGAGACAGACAGACAAGTGATATGTCAGCACGAAATTAATATACATGTACGTTTGTTCTCTGGAATTTCTATGTAGAATTAGAGACAGCCAAGGCTCAATGTGAACACAGGACATTACAATAATTTTATAATGGGAGATTTTAATGCTAAAGTGGGACAGGGAAAAATAGACGACATAGTTGGACCTCATGGCCTTGGGATGCGAAATGAAAGGGGAGATACAAGTTAATGAATTCATAATAGGGAACACTTGGTTTGAGCAAAACGACAGAAGAAAATGGACATGGATCAATCCAGGAGACAGCACAAGAAATATAATCAACTGCACCCTGATAAACATGAGATTTAGAAATTCTTTATTGGCAGCCAAAACAGTATCAGGCGCAGACTGCTACAGTGACCACAATCCACTAACTGAAACTAAAGTGAAGAAAACGATTAAAAATAATATCAAACGAAATTTTGGACTCTTAAAGACAGATGAATCAACTCGTGCGAAATTTAGCGTATATGTTGAAAACAAATTCAGTGCTCTGGAGGTCAATGGGGAGAGCAAGGAACAATGAACAATTCTGAAAACAATAAATGAAGCGTGCGAAGAAATCCCTAGTTGAAAGAAAAGCAAAGGAGAATTGAATGACAAAAGAAAATTTAGAGTTGATGGATGATCGAAGAAAAGCAAAGGGAAAAGAGGAAAAAGACAGATAAAAAAATCAGGAATAATTGCAACGAAGCTAAAGCAGCTAGACCAGAAACAAAGTGCAAAGAAACAGAAAACCCGAAATTCATGTACAGAAATATTGAAAAAATTGCTCACAGGAAAAAAGATGTACACATCATCTGGTTGTTTAAAATCAAAATATGGTACGACTATTGTGGGAAAGATGAAATATTACATAGACGGAGAGAGTACACTGAAGACCTTTTTGACGATGACAGAAGGGAGGAACACATCATTAGGAAGAACGCTGAAGGACCATCAACAGTGAAAGATGAAGTTTGAGCAGGGATGAAAAGGACGAAACCGGGAAAGGTAGCAGGATAGGCAATATTAATACAGAACTGATTAAGGCTCTAGACGAACGTGGTATTGAAAAAGTAACAGTCCTCCTAAATAAAACTTATGACACTGGAAAAATCCCCGAAGATATATTAAAGTCAGTTTTCATTGCACTTCCAAAGGGGCTACAGAATGCAAACTCCATCTGACAATCAGCTTGATGAGTCATGTGACAAAGATTCTACTAAGAACAACTACGTTGATTACAAGGACCAGGATCAAAACAGAAATAGCAGAAGAACCATGTGGATTTGTTCCTGCAGGAAGCTGGTGGACAGGATGAAGGAGTCAAAGGGTTAAGATTTTGCAGTTTGTCGATTTGATGCGGGAGTCAAAGGGTTAATTATTTTAGCGGTTGGTTGATAGGGTACGGGAGTCAAAGGGTTAATATAGGCTAACAAAACAAGACAGGCGCAAATTTTAGGCTGTTGGCCTTTGTCAGGCTATACAACACCACTTAGGGAAGTTGTCTAGTGTGTGTGTGTGTGTGTGTGTGTGTGTGTGTGTGTGTGTGTGTGTGTGTGTGTGTGTGTGTGTGTGTGTGTGTATACATGCACATATATATATATATACACACACACATATATATACACACACATATATATACATATGTGTGTATACAGTATATATATATATATATATACATATGTATGTGTATATATATATATATATATATATATATATATATATATATATATATATATGTGTGTGTGTGTGTGTGTGTGTGTGTGTGTGTGTGTGTGTGTGTGTGTGTGTTG
>JAPXFY010000013.1:11228749-11233749 GCA_030674185.1 Monoplex corrugatus | reverse complement strand
CAATCTATTTTTCTTGAATTGTGTCATATGAAAAAAGGACGTGTCCATTTTTGTTTACTGTAAGGTTAGCATAGCTTTTTTCCCCTGCCCATTTCTGCGCCACTTCACAGGTTACAGAGTCTGGGGCAATTTTACATAACGATATGATGATGCGTAACGGCACAACTTTGAGATAGGTTGATAAGCATTCAAGAAGATGAAAAGCATTCTTACCAACAAATGCCTATCAATTAACATCAGGAAGAGAGTTCTTGAGTTTTATATAGAACCAATACTGTTGTACGGTTGTGAGGTGTGGACAGTCAACACTCAAAGCCAGAACAAGATAGAGGCAGCCGAGATATGGTTTCTAAGAAGAATGTTGAGAGTTCCGTGGACAGCAAGAAAACAAACGACACAGTCTTGATGGAGGCAGACACAATAAGACCATTGATAAGGAAGATTAGGAAAAAAGACAGGCAACATTTATATGCCATTTCATGAGAAAAGGGGAATTTGAGCACCTGGTCACAACAGGAAGGTTCGAGGGAAAGAGAGCACCAGATAGACCCAAGGAGAAAATACTGGACGGACTTGCAGTATTATTCATATATCAAGACATGGCTCAGGATTACCTGGAAATTGTTCTAAAGACAGTAAGTGGCAGTTTGTGGTCATTCAAGTGGTCATTCAAATACTGCATAGTTCAAGCTTGTTTTGAATGCAGAAAGGTTGAGACCAACCAGTAAATTGTAATTAATCATAACACATAGGTCTTAATTCCTTCAAACTACGTTCTTGCGAATACTCACAGGAATCGTAGAACCAAATTAGGTTAAAAAACATGTATCTATAATAAGCAACCCCGACACCTTACTGCTTGTTGAAACTAATAACTGGAATACAAAAACACAAGTGCGAGCAGATAAACACATACACCACGAGTTCATCTGAACCAATCTGTATTTTTTAATTATTTTCCAGAGACAGCAAGTAAAATCCATCAGATGATGAAAACCAGGAGACCATCTGAAACCTATCTCTTGCCTCCTATAAGAGACACAAAAAGGTCGATGAGATAAGCAAAATCATGTTTTATCACGAAACAAGGGAGAAGAGTGGCAGAATGGTTCAGACGTTTGCCTGCAAATAATTAAACTCGAAGTTCCTGGGTTCGTTTCCCGTTGAAACCTCGACTTTTCTCCTCAGTTTGCCTGGAAAATCGAACTGAACTTGTAGACCTTCGGACGGATACGAAAAAACAAACAAACAAACAAAAAAACACAAACAAATAAAAAACAAAAACAACAAAAAACCCGAATCGGATCCGTGTGCTTTCTGGTCAGCCCACGCTAAAGATCCCACAGCAGTTGAAAAATCGTGAAGAACAGGACGTTCGCCCGGCTGCCGTCCATTGCAATGATATGTTGATTTCCCTGGTCACCTCCCGTGAAGGTCAATTAGCCTTTGTGAAATCTTGGTTTAAAAAAAAAAAAAAGGGGGGGGAGGGGGTGGTAGCGCTGCACTGCGGCGACGCGCTCTCAAAGGGGAGAGCAGTCCGAGTTTCACATGGTAAATTCACGGTGACAAAATAAATGAATATGAATATGAAATGAGCAGCACTGTACAGTTAAATGAACTTTACAAGCCAATCCGTAAGCTAGCGGGCCTTCGATTGGTTTCCTGAATTAATACATACACAGGTCATTGGCACCGTACAGGTGTTTTTCTTGTCGGCTGTCTGTCAAAACGACACACCTGCTGCCAGTCAAATACTGGGAATCAGTACGCTTCTTTTAGGTCTTTCAGTTCACTGAACTTGTAGTTTTTATGTAATTTCCCTTTATATGAGAAACACACACACACACACACACACACACACACACACACACACACACACACACAACACACACACACACACACACACACACACACACACACACACACACACACACACACACACACACACACACTAAAGACGCAGGTGTTTGTATGTCTGTCTGTCTGTGAAGAAAACGTGTCAACAACGATTTTTCAGTTGTTTGTGGCTATACTTTGTTTGACCAAATTCAGCTTACACGTCTTTTTCAAAGAACAGTCATGAAACGTAATGAATACAAAATTTCAGACATTTAACCCTTTAACTCCCGCACTGTGTCTACAATCATTCTGCTTTATCAACCATGCTAGCAAAGTAAAAACTTAACTCTTTGACTCCCTCACCCTATCCAAGGAAGCTGGTGGATAGGGTGAGGGTGTTGCAAGGAAGCTGGTTGATAGGGTGATGGAGTCAAAAGTTAAGTTTTTGCAGTTGACGAATAGGGTGCGGGAGTCAGAGTTAACTGAAGATGCTGTAGCTGTTTGCCGGAAAGGTTTTAACTTCATAATAATTTTGGCGTAATGTGTTTTACTGAGTTATTATGTGAAGCTCTTTTCGAACCCCATCCGTCCAAAAATGACTGCAGGATTTCTCTGCTCTGATCAACTCCTATCCAGAGTTACGCGTCCTATGGGCACATTTGGATGATTGGAATCATACAGCAGTGTCACGTCCACTTTACAAACACGTCATTCAGAGTGTCACTCAAACTTCCCGACCAATACTGCAGGTGTCTATGACAGTAAATGTAGAGAACAACCAGTTATACATTGCAATCCTAGATGGAACCCCACACAGCCTCATGATCATAATACCCATGAAATCATTAATCATTATGATATCGTGAAAACTCTGATTGTTTGATTGATTAAATTTGACTGGCTGACGGACTGACTGACTGTCTATTGATTGATTGATTATGACTGATTGATTGATTGATTGATTGATTTGGTTCAGTTTTACGTCAGCACCCACCTCAGGTGATATGGCTGACGGGATAACCATCCCAGAGAAGAAGGGGAAGGGGAACTTATCTAACCCTATACTGATACCACCAGAACAACAATTATGTTAAGATGAGACAGTGAGACGGCCAGTGTTAACCCTTTCCCTCCCGTACCCTATCCGCTAGCTGCAAAAACTTAACCTTGACCCCTCCCCTCCCTCCCCGATTTCATCTCCTCCGCCTCCTCACCCTATCCACCAGCTTCCTTATTATTGGTTGCTGTCATGGCTGACAAGGCGGTATGCTGGGATAGGACGAGGGAGTGAAAGGGTTCAGTTTTTGCTTTGCTGTCATGGCTGACAATGTGGGATGCTGGCAGATAGGGTGACGGAGTCAAAGGGTTAATGTAGCACACCCACAACTATTAGCATGTGAATCCTACTCTCAGCTAACTGAGCTAATGGGGAACCTGTGGCCTTTTATGTCCTGGTCTCGTGGTGACCTCGTTTTCGGGTTTCTCTACCACTATCATGCCTGAGGGGGATTCAACTTGGGATCTTCTGGAGTCAATGGCATAAGGTATATGTCGTAGGAAGACCGTGGTAGTCGTCTCCTTACAAGATGGTCTCTTATTCCGTTATCGTCATCGTTATGTTAATTAATAATTATAATAATTACAATATTTATATAGCGCAAAATCTTGATAAAATCAAATCTAAGCTCTGAAACACACACACACCACGCACGCACACACACGCACGCACACACACACACACCCACACACAATACGCCTGGCTATAAATGGGGAGAAAGAATAAAAGCAATGGAAAATTATAGAGAGCATATTATATACAATTATATATTACAATGTGATTCCCCTCCGAGTGGAGACAGGCTGCAGAGGGGATTGAGTGAGGTCAGGATTTTATGCAGAGGAGAAAAGGTGAGTTTTGAGAGCGGACTTGAAGGAGACAAAAGTAGGTTGCTGACGGATTGAGAGAGGAAGTTTGTTCAAGGAGAGTGGACCAGAAACAGAGAAGGCTCGTGGACCATAGGTACTGAGCTTAGTGCGTGGAAAGCGAAAAGTCAGAGGATCGGAGGCAGAGCGGAGGGTACGTGAGGGAACAAGAGAGAGAGAGAGAGAGAGAGAGAGAGAAGAGAGAGAGAGAGAGAGAGAGAGAGAGAGAGAGACTCACATCGTATATCCTTTTCACTGTCATACTATTCATAAAACCCCTGCACCTCTTATTAATTCCTTTTCTTCAATAACCATTCGGTTCCTGTGACAATTTCCTTACAACGTGCGTGGCATGAATATGGCTGCAAGTTATACCATCGGTTATCGTTTTTTTTACAGACATCACGCATACGGTGAACCCAACATATTGTCGTCATCAGTGACATACGGTTACAGTCTAGGGAAAGAGTCAAAACTTAAAGATTATCTGAATGCCCAAATTACTGACGACACCAAAGCATTCTTGCCTTCGTTATCTCGGCTATTTCCGTTGTGCAAAATTAATCAAAGAAAACTGCTGTAGTACAGAATTCATTACACACCATGTGTTCTTCCATTTAGCTTCTATGTTTGTTACGCAGCTACCGGAAGACAAAGTATTGTGCATTAACTGCCTTTCTTTTTTTTTTTTTTTTTTTTGAGAATACCCCACTACCCTCGACCTTTCATAATAATGTCACAATGACGAAAGTCTATGATAACCAGTCCCGAAATAAGAAAACAAATTAACCCTTTCACTCCCGCCCAAATCCACCAGCTGCAAGAACTTAACCCTTTCATCCCTCACCCTATCCACCAGCTTTCTGCAGGTCAACGTAGGGATATTGTCACTAATGCTTTGTAGAATTATCAGACGAACTTTCATCTGCCTCCTTCCCCTCCCCCTCCCCCCGAATTTTCATCTCCCTCCGCCTCCCTCACCCTATCCACCAGCTTCCTTACGTTATTGGTTTGCTGTCATGGCTGACAAGGCGGTATGCTGGCGGATAGGGTGAGGGAATCAAAGAGTTAACATTGACGAAGTTTTCAAGCCAGAAGAGCGGAAGAGTACTGGTTGTTTGCTAGCTTATGACCATAACCCCTTTCCACACACACACGTGCGCGTACACTCTACCGACTTTCCACTATACCACACTGCACTAGTTTGCCCCCAAAAGCACAGCTGTGACAACACAATG
>JAPXFY010000013.1:11218749-11226249 GCA_030674185.1 Monoplex corrugatus | reverse complement strand
TGTGTGTGTGTGTGTGTGGTGTGTATATATATCATCATCATCATCATCATCAGGTGCCCTGCCGCATGGCGTTGGCGACCATGGACTTCCAACCATCTCTATCTCTCGTTGCCCCCAGCATCTCCCCCACCCTCTTCATCCCCAGCCACTCTGCAAGTCCGTCCAGCATTCTCTCCATGGGTCTACCTGGTGCTCTCTTTCCCTCCAGCTTCCCCGTTGTGACCAGGTGCTCCAAATCCCCCTTCCTCATAAAATGGCCTATAAATGTTGCCTGTCTTTTCCTAATCTTCCTTATGAGTGATCTACTTGTGTCTGCCTCCATCAAGACTGTCTCGTTTGTTTTCTTTGCTGTCCATGGAACTCTCAACATTCTTCTGAGAAACCACATCTTGGCTGCCTCGATCCTGCTCTGGCTTTGCTTGCTGACTGTCCACGCCTCGCATCCGTACAACAGTACTGGTTCTATATAACAGTCAAGGACTCTCTTTCTGATGTTAATTGATAGGCATTTGTTGGTAAGAATGCTTGTCATCTTCTTGAATGCTGTTTTGGCTTGGCCGATTCTGCCGGCTATTTCCGATGTGCATCTGCCGTCTGATGAAATGACCGTTCCCAGGTATTGAACTTATTAACCTGTGTCAATGTTGTGCCATTTGCTGTTATTTTGCATGAGGGGATTTCATGTTTTTTACTGATCACCATGACTTCAGTCTTCCTGCTGTTTAGTTCCAACCCCTTACCTTTGCTTTCTGTTTCTAGTATATTCACAAGATTTTGTAGGTCCCTTTCATTTTCTGCAATTAGCACGGTGTCATCTGCGTACCGAATGTTGTTTATCATTTTCCCTCCAACCTTTAATCCAGGGTCTTCTTCTAGGTTTCTCATGATGTTTTCGCTATATAGTGAAAACAGATCTGGTGACAAAACACAACCCTGTCTGACTCCTCTTTTGATGTTTTGAAAAGAGCTTATATCGTTTTCTATTCTCATTGCAGCTGTTTGTTCCCAGTACATATTCCTGATTATTCGTAGATCTTTTCCATCAACATTGAGTCTCTCCAGTTGGTTGATCAATTCTTCATGTCGTACCCGATCGAAAGCCTTGGTATAGTCAACAAAGCATAAATACAAAGTGTGTATATATGTATATATGTATGTATGTATATGTATATGTGGATATATGTGTGTAGGTAAATATGAATACTTGTATATTTATGCATTATTGAACAGTAAGATATACACTCCAAAAACTACTCTTAGCTAGTGCATTATAGTTTTCATAGTTTTAGCACTGGACCCTCTTCAGGATAAAACAATACTAACATGGCATGACCACTTTTGAATTGCAGAATTCATCTCACTTCCCTTCTGAGATCATATTTGCCTCCCCGCTTGTCAGTTCTTACCACAAATCAAGAACAATTTATGATTTCATTTTAGTCCTTTTCTCCCACTGGACGAAGCGCGGGAAAGTGTTAGTCTTTTTCTCCTGATTTTGTATGTGGTGTTTAGTCGTTTGTGATCTTACATTCACACTTGACAAAGGCCAGTTGGCCGAAAATTTTCGCCTGTCTTGTCTGGTTGTATTAATTTTAACCCTTTGACTCCCGCACCCTATCCATCAACTGCAAAAAATTAACTCTTTGACTGCCTCATCCTACCCATCATCTTCCTACATGAAGCTAGTCGGTAGGGTGAGGGAGTCAGAGGGTTCGGGTTTTGCTTTGCTAGCATGGTTGACACTGCAGGATGCTAATGGCCATGGTAAAGAGTCAAAGGATTAAATAAACGTTCTGATTCTATTTTCGTGTTTTTTCTAGTTCCTGTTTGCTTGAACGTGGGCAGTCGCACTTGTTCGGGATTAAATAGCCCAGTTATACTTAATGTCATATTTGCGGTACACAAGCAAGCACACATGTGTGCATTTGTGCGCGTCCACGTATACACACATACATATTCCCCATCTCTCGTCGGCATTATGGACAAAAGATTATGTCCCAAACTGCTTTTTGAAAATGGAGTAGGAGGAAAGGACAGAGACAGCTGGAAGGGACGATGAGATGTGTGTGTGTGTGTGTGTGTGTGTGTGTGTGTGTGTGTGTGTGTGTGTGTGTGTGTGTGTGTGTAGTGTGTGTGTGTGTGTGTATGTCTGTGTGTTGTGTCTAGTGTGTGTGTATCTGTGCTTGTGCGTGGGCGTGCGCGTGCGTGCGTGCGGTGCGTGCGTGTCGTGGTGTGTGTGTGTGTGTGTGTGTGTGTGTGTGTGTGTGTGTGTGTGAAGAGAGAGAGGAGAGAGAGAGAGAAGAGAGAGAGAGAGAAGTAACTGCAATAGAAAATATGCAAATCCGAACAATAGTTAATCTACATAACACCGCGAACAACCATATCCACATCAGTGCTACGTTTATTCCCACCAGTCTGCCACTTGACCCTTTGATTCCCGCACACTCTACCCACCAACTGCAAAAAATCAACCTTTCACTCCCTCACTCTATCCACCAGTTTTGCTTTGATAGCATGGTTGACAAGACAGGATGCTGGTGAACAGGATGCGGGAGTCAAAGGGTTAAGTGATGACTTTTGCAGAGGGCAGAAGTCTGAGAAAAGGGTGGATGTTGTTCTAATGGTCACAACTGTGAGCGATCCAGTTCGTAGTTTCACATACAAAGTGGATGAAATTTTAGTCATAATGGTCATCATTTATGCTACCACTACTAAACTACCACTCATCACCATCATCATCAGGTGCCTTGTCGCATGGCGTTGGTGATCATGGACTTCCATCTGTCTCTATCTCTCGTTGCCCCAGCATCTCCCCCACCCTCCCCGTCCCCAGCCACTCTGCAAGTCCGTCCAGTATTTTCTCCATGGGTCTATCTGGTGCTCTCTTTCCCTCCAGCTTTCCCGTTTTGACCAGGTGCTCCAAATCCCCCTTCCTCATAAAATGGCCTATAAATGTTGCCTGTCTTTTCCTAGTCTTCCTTATGAGTGATCTACTTCTGTCTGCCTCCATCAAGACTGTCTCCTTTGTATTCTTTGTTGTCCATGGATTTCTCAACATTCTTCTTAGAAACCACATCTCGGCTGTCTCAATCTTGTTCTGGCTTTGTTTGTTGACTGTCCACGCCTCACATCCGTACAACAGTATTGGTTCTATATAACATTCAAGAACTCTCTTCCTGATGTTAATTGATAGGCATTTCACATACAAAGAGGATGAAATTGTAGTCATAATGGTCATCATTTATGCTACCACTACAAACTACCACTACTACAGAATAATAACATATGATGATGATGATGATGATGATGATGATGATGATGTGGTGATGATGATGATGATGACGACGACGACGATAATAATACAAAATGATGATGATGATGATGATGATAAAATAATAATACTAAAAAGCATGATGATGATGATAACAATAACAATACATACTAATAGTAATACTAAACATGATCATAATATAATGACGATAATAGTAACAACGATATTACTAATACTACGACTATACTACCACCATGTGTATAACGCAAAACAGTCATGTCAAAACACGTTCATTGCATTTTACACAGGAGAAAATTTAAATATGTGTTTGTGTGTGTGTGTGTGTGTGTGTGTGGGGGGGGGGGGGGGGATTAAGGTCATAAATCCATTGCTATTGTCATATAAACAGAACAATGGATAATGCATTAATGTAGCATAAATAGTCAGTTGGATACACACACACACCACACACACACACACACACACACACACACACACACACACACACACACAGAGAGGAGAGAGAAGAAGAGAGAGAGAGAGAGAGAGTACATAGTACACATATATGTATACTGTATACATGTATGCTCTCTCTCTCCCTCTCTCTCTCTCCCCCTCCCTCATATATACATATATTTTCTAAAGTAGAAATTTGTCCTCTATCGGGAATCGAACCTGTGAAACCAGCGTGGTCAGGCGTCGCAAAGGCCAAGCCACCCTTGTGATAGATGTCTTAACCACTTAGCTATGAACTATCGGCCACACAACATATAGGGGAATTTCAAGCTGTATAAGTTCATTTTTGTTACTTCTAGTCCAGATCCAGCTGAAAGTCTTCTCTCTTCTGATACCCTCCATCTGACGCTGGCACCTGGATTTATGGGAAGCTTTCACTTCTGGTTGCTTTACTCCATAGACACCCTACATGTTGCATATACAGTATCTCCGAAATTGGCCAATTTGTGTTCCAGGGTGCCTCTTCCTAACAGTGCATCCAGTCTTTGGACTATATCTCTATCCAGCCTCTCCCGTTCTTCTTTTGCGTTTGCACATGGCCATATAAAGTAATACGATCATGGTGATTTTCTCTCTTTTCCTCCCTTGGCAAGCAACGAATTTTTTACACCTCGCGCCTCTAAATCTGCCAATTGCTCTATGGTGGCAGCCATCTCGGTGTGAGGTCACAAAGGCATAAGCTCAATATCAATGGTGTTCTGACTGTTAAAAGACATGTTGTATATCCCCTGTTGCTCTGCGTCTATATTTTCATGATGTTTTCATTCCCGTCCATTTATGCTTATCTGTACTACATTTGTTAGGCATCCCTCGTGTGTACATTGTGCATGTCTGTCTTTCTTTCATTAACACACACACACACGCACACACACACACCAGACAGCAATGAACCTTTAAAAAAACAAAACAAAACAAAAACACAACAACACACACAAACCAACCGACAGCAAAGGCAACAAAAACAAAACAAACAAAAAAACAAAGCTGATCAAACCATTCTATAATCTGCATTTTTGTTTAAAATCTAATAAACATTAGAAACACTCGTTTCTTTCTAGCATTTCTCACCGAATATCTCTAAGCAGGTAAGAAAAAACAAACAAACAGATTAGGACAGCATAAATTTAATTTTTGCGGCTGCGTAAGGCAAAGGAGCAAAATAAAGTTTGGATAGCGTAAAGATACATATGTGGATATATATCCAACTAGTTGTAACAAAATTTCAATTAAGTTTCAGTACATTCAGAGAGATAAAATAGGACTTGATGTACGCTTAGCTAGACATACGCTTAAGACATATGCTTAAATTAAATCTGTTACAAGACAGAATCAAACAGCCTCGATTTGTCAAAGTGAGATCACGTTCCATCTCATCAGGAAAACAAAACAAATTTAAAAACAGTTCTATTCTTTAAATGTAAACTTTTCATTAAAAAGTTGGAGATCTTACACCACTTCAAACGGCGCAATGAATCGTCAAAGCATCACCATTTTGTGATTCGCTGTCGGGCTTTCAAATGAAGACCCGAGACAGCCACCATGTTTTTACATACGTAATAGTCATTTATTACGTCACATTCGGCTGCGCTCTGTCTTCAAAAACGGAGCGAATAAAATGAAGTTTTTTTTGTGTGTGTGTTTGTTGTTGGTTTTTTTTTTTTCTGAGCATGGAATATGTTCATTCACGGGTTGATATAAAAAGAAAAGTTGCTTGGATCTGTAATACTAACTTTTCTGTTCAATACGTATTTATCAATTTCTTAAAATTCACCTTCATTTCGGCGGAAGCAGACGATTCTCAAAGTCACATAACACATACTGAAGGTCTCACACACACACACAACACACACAATAACATATATAACATATATACATATACAATATATATATATATATATTATATATATATATAATATATGTTGTGTGTGTGTGTGTGTGTGTGTGTGTGTGTGTGTGTGCTTTGTGTGTGTGTGTGTACATATTTATATTATATATGCATAGATGTATATTTATGTATGTAGTCTTATGTTGTATGTATGTATGTATGTCTAGTGTGTGTATGTATGTATGTATGTGATGTATGTATGTATGTATGTATGTATGTATGTATGTATATATATTGTATGTATGTATGTATGTATGCACGTATGAATATACTTAACTACAGAAAACAACCTTTGTTCTTAAGTTTACACAGTCGAATCCTTCAAATTTTGACAAAGTTTTTTTTTCCAGAAAGTGTAATCATGAAGATGCAGATGGTCTAGAATATCAATCATTGTGACGATGAAAAAAACCTTCATACCAAATAAAACATGATGTGATTTGTGGGCGTCGGGAGACTGTCACTATTGCGAAAACACATTTTAAACATTTTCAGAAACTTCTGAGAAAGTGCTCTCTCGAAGAGTGCTGATTGTAACCATTTTTTTGGCCCGTGTGACCTTGACTTTAATGTCTTACCGTTAAAACTGAATATTTCGAGACTCCTCAATAGTCTACACCGTTGATCTAAATTTAGTAAAGATCCAGCCATAAAAAGTTGACAAAGTAGTATCCACACATTTTGTTCACAGCCAAATGAACAGACAGACAGACAGACAGACAGACAGACAGACACAACACACACACACACACACACATATATATATATATATATATATATATATATATATATATATATATATATATATACAGACACAAACACGCACACGCACGCACACACACACATACACGCACGCACACACACACACACACACACACACAACACACACACACACACACCTCTCTCTCTCTCTCTCTCACACACACACACACACACACACACACATAATTATATACATACACATACATACATACATACACACGCACGCACACACACACGCACGCGTGCGCGAAACCTTTGTACCTGCATACGTGCCAACAAGTGTACATATATGTCTGTTTGTACGCACGTGTACAAGTTGTGTTCTGTGTGCAAGTTGCTGTTCTCACTTTGTTTTTTGTTGCTACTTAGTGTTCCCGGTTCCTGTCGCCAGTCTCTTGCCAAGTACATGCTACTGTTATCGTTGTTTTTGTTTAAAGCCCAGCAGACTGCGTACAGACATATCACGGCTATAACCTGTTTCAAACCATGCCAATACTTCAACAGGTAAAACAAACAAACAAAACAAACAAACAAAACAAACAAAATCAGTACACATATCAATGCATTTGCGCTGGGGAGATGCCCCTGGCGTTGACTAGTCTCTCCGATTTATCGCACAGGGCATTTTAAAAAAACATACTCTGGATTAAAGGTTGGAGGAAAAATGATAAACAGCATTCGTTATGCAGATGACACCGTGCTAATTAGAGAAAATGAAAGGGGCCTACAAAACCTTGTGAATATAATAGAAATGGAAAGCAAAAGTAAAGGGTTTGAGCTAAATAGCGAGAAGACTGAAGTCATGGTATCCAGTAAAAAACATGAAATTCCCTCATGCAAAATAACAGCAAACGGCACAACCCTGATGAGACGGGTTGATAAGTTGAAATATCTGGGAACGATCATCTCACCAGATGGCAGATGCACATCAGAAATAGCCAGCAGAATCGGCCAAGCCAAAACACCATTCAAGAAGATGAAAGGCGTCTTACCAACAAATGCCTATCACTTACTATCAGGAAGAAAGTTCTTGAATGTTATATAGAACTGATAATGTTATATGGTT
>JAPXFY010000013.1:11193749-11213749 GCA_030674185.1 Monoplex corrugatus | reverse complement strand
AATAGCACTGTGTCAAGAACATCTGACAACATGTACAGGTGTGTAAACAGCACTGTGTCAGGAACATCTGACAACATGTACAGGTGTGTAAACAGCACCGTGTCAGGAACACCTAACAACATGTACAGGTGTGTAAACAGCACTGTGTCAGTAACACCTAACAACATGTACAGGTGTGTAAACAGCACTGTGTCAGGAACACCTAACAACATGTACAGGTGTGTAAACAGCACTGTGTCAGTAACACCTAACAACATGTACAGGTGTGTAAACAGCACTGTGTCAGGAACACCTAACAACATGTACAGGTGTGTAAACAGCACTGTGTCAGGAACACCTAACAACATGTACAGGTGTGTAAACAGCACTGTGTCAGGAACACCTAACAACATGTACAGGTGTGTAAACAGCACTGTGTCAGTAACACCTAACAACATGTACAGGTGTGTAAACAGCACTGTGTCAGTAACACCTGACAACATGTACAGGTGTGTAAACAGCACTGTGTCAGGAACACCTGACAACATGTATAGGTGTGTGAACATCACGAGATAAGGAACACCTGACAACGTGTACGTTCTGTTTTCTCTGCTGTGACAGTCTACTACTGTCCTCATCTGATGTGAAATTTAATTTTCATCTAAAAAAATTTTCAAGACCAAGCAAAGTGGTCTTGGGAATAAAAAAAGTCTGAATTTTCTAGTGGGAAGAAAGATTTCCTTGTATATGAAAAGGGAGATTCTTACAACTGCTTAATCGTCCTCTCTCTTCTGTCTACTTGTCTATGTCTTTATGTTGATTCGTTCGGGGTTTTCGTTTGTTTTGCTTCATTCTTTTTCCTTTTTTTTCTTCCTTTGTTCTTTCATTTCTTTCTTTCCCTGTTTAGTACCTTCCTACATTCCTTCCCTCATTTCCTTCTGTCTTTGTTCTTTCTTTCCTTCTGTCTTTAACTGTTTGTTTGTTTCTTTGTTTTGTTTTTTGGTTGTTTTTGTGGTCTGATCAAATTGAAAAAAAAATCCTTCTTCTTCTTCTTCTTCCTCTATCTCTTTGATTTAAGAAAATTCAGCCGTCTGATTTTCTCAAATGCGCATGCGTACGCCGTTTTGCCCACACTGTGTAGCAAGTATGTTGCTACATAGTCTGCATACTCCGCCTCCGGCAGGCGTGCAAGCTGGAGTTTCATATTTCCATAAAGCCACCGAAAACAGACATGACTTACAGACAGGATCTTCAACGTGCGTATACACACACACTTAGGGAGTTTAGCCAATGTCATCAGATCTACACACATACTGACCCGGGAGAAGATGGGGGGGGGGGGGGAATCTCCACCCTCCACCCCACCAGGCAGGAGGAAACCCTGGCAGAATGGAACCCACACCTTTCTACTGCGAGTGTCTGGAGTCCTACCCACGCGCCCGTCGACGGCAATTTCAAAATGTTATCCTTTTGTCTGTCAAAAGTGCAGAGTCGTCGTGTTCAGGTGGCTTGATCACTATCGCCTAGGCGTGGCCCGTCTGCCGCCGTGACGAACAAGCACAATAATATTGATATAAAGAGAAGGCTGTGTACACCCAGCGCTGAACTGCTCTTTAGGAGGCGTTTGGCTCTTTTTTGTTTGTTTTTGTTTTTGTTTCGAAAAGCAAACAAGAAGAAAAAGAGAAGAAGAAAACAAAACAAAAACAAAACACGACGGATAGAAGAGAGTGGGGGACAGGGAGAGAAGAGACGAGAAAAAGAGAGGGAGAGAGGGAGAGAGAGAGAGAGAGAGACAGGGTGAGAGAGAGAGGGAGAGAGAGAGAGGGAGAGAGAGAGACAGGGTGAGAGAGAGACAGGGTGAGAGAGACAGGGTGGAGAGAGAGAGAGGGAGAGAGAGAGAGAGGGAGAGAGAGAGAGACGGGGGGAGAAAGAGAGAGAGAGACAGGAGGCAGGCAGACAGAGAAAAAGAGACACCTACACACAGAGAAAGAAAAAGAGAGAGACAGAGAAAGAGAGAGAAAAAGAAAGACAGAAAGAGAGAGAGACAGACAGACAGAGAGAGAGGGAGAGAGAGAGGGG
Organism: Monoplex corrugatus; assembly: GCA_030674185.1. Lineage (NCBI taxonomy): Eukaryota > Metazoa > Mollusca > Gastropoda > Littorinimorpha > Ranellidae > Monoplex > Monoplex corrugatus. The sequence continues at coordinate 11,211,691 of JAPXFY010000013.1, read as the reverse complement.
TAGACAGAGAAAGAGACACCTACAGAGAGAGAGAGAGAGAGAGAGAGAGAGAGAGAGAGAGAGAGAGAAAGAGAAAGAGAGACAGACAGGCAGGCAGGCAGACAGAGACAGACAGAGAAAGAGACAGAGAGAGAGAGAGACAGAGACAGAAAGAAAGAGAGAGAGAGACAGAGAGAGAGAGAGAGAGAGAGAGAGAGAGAGAGAGAGAGAGAGAGGATGTGCATATTTGGGAGATATGCTGGCAAACAAGAACAGGCAGACAGGAAGGCAAGCACGCAGGAAACAGACAGACAGACAGGTGGTTGGATGGAGACAGACAGACAGAGGGGGGAAAGAGAGGGGGGAAGGAGAGAGAGAGAGAGAGAGAGAGAGAGAGAGAGAGAGAGAGAGACAGACAGACAGACAGACAGAGACATGCAGGCAGATAGACAGACAGACAGAAAGAGAGACAGACGGAGAAAGAGAGACACCCACAGAGAAAGAAAGACAGACAGACAGACAGAGCGAGAGAGAGAGAGAGAGAGGAGAGAGAGAGAGAGAGAGAGAGAGAGAGAGAGAGAGAGAGAAAGAGGAGGCGTATATCAGGGAGATACGCTGGCAAACAAGAACAGGCAGACAAGCACGCAGGAGACCGACAGACGGACGGGAAGACAGCCAGATGGCTCGACGGACAGACAGACAGACAGAGACAACTGGCGAACAGACTGACAGACAGACCAACAGACAGACTGACCGACCGACCTTCAGAGGTAGTGTACAGTTGACGTTGGCCAGGTTTTGCCGATGACCGCTGCACACACTCCAGATGACCGACTCCGGAGGAAAACCGGGGTAGGGGTATGCACCCCCAAGCACCTCGTACATGATAGTCCTGGAAATCGTACAAGCATGACACTATACATGCATACAGTCATTGGCACGTGATAGTATTCACAGCTATATAGATATGTATAAAAGTATTGGCAATGTGGCCGTGTGTGAGTGTCTGTACGTAAGTGTGTGTGTGTGTGTGTGTGTGTGTGTGTGTGTGTGTGTGTGTGTGTGTGTATGTGTGTATGTCTGTGTGTGTGAGACAGAGAGAGAAAGAGACAGACAGACAGACAGACAAGAGAGAGTGTGCGTGCGTGCGTGCGTGCGTGCGTGGTGTGTGTGTGTGTGTGTGTGTGTGTGTGTGTGTGTGTGTGTGTGTGTATGTGTGTGTGTGTGTGTGTGTGTGTGTGTGTGTGTGCGAGTGTGTGTGTGTGCGTGTGCACGTGCGCGTCCGTGTGTGTCTCTGTGTGTGTGTGTGTGTGTGTGTGTGTGTGTGTTCGTTCGTTCTTTAATTTAACGTCTTTTCACTATAAGTGATATTAGACGGGGGAGGGGAAATTATTTAAAAAAAAAAAAAAAAAAAAAAAAAAAAAAAAAGTGAACAAAATAAAATGTAGAACGATAGTTGGACGGGTTGGATTTGGGCAGAGGGAAGACAGAGGAAAAAGACATTAGCAGGTGGGGGAACAGTAAAATGGAACGAGAACTTAACACTAACAATTAACTTCAATAACGTGAAGGGAAATTGTAACACTAAAATACAAACCGAATAAAGTTAAAGTAATGCATTAACAGGACTGTGAACTAATGATTCTGAAATTCTAACTAACAACGTTTGATCTGATGTAATTTTCTGGAAATGATTTTCAGAATACTTTTCTTGAGTAAACATTTTCGGTAAAAAAGAACGTAGCATTTTGCAGTAGAATAAACAGTGAAACAGTGTGAACTGTTCGCCGCAAATACACTTGACATTTTTACAATATTTTGTTCTCAATGCGTTTAGCTGAATACGAAAACAAACAGCAACAATCGATCTCAAATGATACATAGAAGAATACTGCAATTTTTTACATACATTTTGAACGGTAAGTTTTATCATTTGTTGTGACACAAACTGTTCATCTGAATGTTCAAGAAATCGAGTCCATGAGGCTGATTCGAGCAAGTTGCAAGCTTCTTTTACGGAGGTATGAACATGTAATTCTATAGCATTATCAGCATTCTATAGCATTATCAGTGTGTGTGTGTGTGTGTGTACGTGCATGTGCATGTGCGCATGCGTGCTTGCGCGAGCGCATGCATGTGTGTGGTCGAGAATGCCAAAAAATACTCAAGACGTTCCAACCATTGAAATAATCCCATTTTCCTGGATAGCACAAAAACAGAAAACACAATATTTACAGAGACCAAACTGAACTGAGAGAAGGGACCGCCGGCACTGGTGAGGGGATCCACCGACCATGGACAAGGTGGAGAAGAAGAAAACGATGATAGAAGAAGGAGAAGGAAAAGAAGAAGAAGAAGAAACGAAGAAGAAGAAGAAGAAACGAAGAAGAAACGAAGAAGAAGAAGAAGAAGAAGAAGAAGAAGAAGAAGAAGAAGAAGAAAAAGAAGAAAAAAAACGAAAAAGAAAAAGAAGAAGAAGAAGAAGAAAACGAAGAAGAAGAAGAAAGAAGAAGAAACGACGACGACGACGACGAAGAAGAAGAAGAAGAAGAAGAAGAAGAAGAAGAAGAAGAAGAAGAAGAAGAAGAAGAATCACCTTCGTGGTAGATGCTTTTGTCTCGACTTTTACCTTGAAGATGACACAGTAGTCGGGTAGGAGGGCAAACGTATGATATTTCAGTCTCTATTGGAACAATTATTGACGTGACGCCGGCTGTCTTCTTTGTCTTCTGTCAGTGATGACCTGTCTCATCAGTCTCACCAGTCTAGACTCATAAGTCATTTCAATAATTTGTATCAGTATTAGGTCGTTGTCTTTATCGCTCGTCAAAACTTTATGATAATGGGTTTGTCGGCCGGTACATTGGGCTGAGACCTGCTCGGCATGGAAGTATAGCTCCTGCTTTTTAACTTTATTGCACGGGTTTGAATCTCGCAAACAAAAGACAATTTTGAGTCTTGCACCTCAAGACAAAAAGCCAATTTTGAACCCCGCACGAGAAAAGACAAATCTGAAACCCGCACGAGAAAAGACAAATTCCAATTTCTCATGAGAAAAGATAAATTTGAATCCAGCACGTGGAAAGACAAATTTGAATCTCTCATGAGAACAAATTTGAATCTCTCATGAGAAAAGACACTTGAATCCAGCACGAGAAAAGTCAAATTTGAATCTCTCATGAGAAAAGACAAACTTGAATCCCGCACGGGAAAAGACAAATTTGAATATGTCATGAGAAAAGACAAATTTAAATCCCGCACGAGAAAAGACAATTTTGAACGTCGCACAAGAAAAGACAAAATTAAATCTTGCACGAGAAAAGACAAATTCAAATCTCACACGAAAAAACACAAAATAAAATCTCGCATGAGAAAAGACCAAATTGAATCCCGCACAAGAAAAGACAATTTTGAATCCCGAACGAGAGAAGACAAATTTAAATCTCGAAGACAAATTTGAATCCCGCACGAGAAAAGATAAATTTAAATTCCACAGAAGACAATTTAAATCCCACACGAGAAAAGACAATTTAAATCCCGCACGACGAAAAAGACAAATTTGAATCCCGCACGATTTCAAAAAAGACAATTGTGAATCCCGCACAAAAAAAGACACATTTGAATCTCGCACGAGAAAAGACAAATCTGAATCTCGCACGAGAAAAGACACATCTGAATCTCGCACGAGAAAAGACAAATTTAAACATCGCACGAGAAGAGACAAATAAAAATCCTGCACGAGGAAAGACAAATTCGAATCTCGCACAAGAAAAGACAGATTTGAATGTCACAGGAGAAAAGACAAAAGAAAATAAAAGAAAGAGAAAAAATACTAATTTTAAAAAACTGTACGTGCAGCCTCCAATCCACCAAACTGTAGTACCTGACCTCACTCAAGGCAACGACGGAGTTATTGGAGTTATTTCAAGAGGGATTCACCGCGCTCGGACAACTCCATATGCGCTCCACCCAAACCCACCAGCAATCATCTGAGAGACTTTCTGAGCCTGCACAAAACCCTATGCGCTGGCAAGATCTTGAAACGGGGAAAGGGGAAAAGGAACCCATCAAACACTAAGCTGACACCACCAGAATGATGGGACCTATCAAACACTAAGCTGGCACCACCAGAATGATGGGACCTATCAAACACTAAGCTGGCACCACCAGAATGATGGGACCTATCAAACACTAAGCTGGCACCACCAGAATGAAGGGACCTATCAAACACTAAGCTGACACCACCAGAATGATGGGACCTATCAAACACTAAGCTGGCACCACCAGAATGATGGGACCTATCAAACACTAAGCTGGCACCACCAGAATGATGGGACACATCAAACACTAAGCTGGCACCACCAGAATGATGGGACATATCAAACACTAAGCTGGCACCACCAGAATGATGGGACCTATCAAACACTAAGCTGACACCACCAGAACGAGGGAAACATTCAGATGGGCAGTGAACAGGCCAGTTTTTGATGCTGCGGGCTGGGATTGAACTCAAGATATCAGATCTTGAGTCCACGTCTTTACCACCTAACAAGACAGGCACAGCCGTCATAACGTTGACCCAGACAGAAAATGAAAGTCTCATCCGATACCCGACTCTTCAGCTCATCGACCACAAGATTAGTCTCTGACATTTAAAGGACCAGGCCCATTTCTTCTATGGGAACAATATGTGATTAGCGTGTATTAAGTGATCCACCATCTGAACCAACCAATTATTTTGGTACCTGTGAAGCGCTCGCATCTTGCCAGTGTGTATGGCTGATGCACACGATCGTGGCATCGATCGTCTTTACTGTGTATTTCATCGCATGATATTTGTGGAGGGCTGCAGACTTTCTGATATCAGTCATGTGCTATGATGCCTTCTTGAACGAAGTTGATATCTTTCTGACATGTGAATCAAACAAACTTACCTTTACATCTCAAATCGCAGCTACTCACCTTTACAAAAGTGCAAATTACACACAAAAAATGTCTTTTCTGAGCAAACCGACAGACGTCAATATGTAAAGCAAAATCAGAACAAAGACGAAGAAAGCGAACATCAACACTGAAAACAACACCAGCAACAAATGACAAGAATAAAAAAACAAACAAATACAGAGAACTACATGTGTATTTCTGTACAAACAGATCCACTGTCGCTCATTGCAATAAATTCCTTCATAAAGCTTTTCGAATTCTCTTCATTTTACAAGATCGGCACCACAATTGGATGGGTTAGTCTATAACTGGACGTAGGTACGATGAATTGATTAACCTTTTGACTCCCGCACCATATCCACCACTGCAAAAACGTAACCCTTTGACTCCCTCCCCATATCCACCAGTTTCCTATAGGAAGCTATGGATAGGGGGAGAGAGTCAAAAGGTTAAGTTTTTGCTTTGCTAGCACTGCTGACAATGCAGGACGCTGTTGGACAGGGCGAGGGAGTCAAAGGGTTAATCAAAGGATCCTTCTTTCTGACCCCGCTGCAAAACACAACTACTTCATGGGTTCCCTCCCCTACCCCCAACTCTCACCCGCCCCTCTGCTCTAATCTTCCACTGTGTTTACTTGCTGACTACTGTGGTAAGTGTTAGTGCCAATGGCATCAACAATACGCCTGCATTTGCAACCTTTCGCAAGCAATTCAAGAGAAAAAAAAGAACATTACAAAAACAAAAAACCACTTTTAAGGCAACAACACAGCAGATCTATTTGAATGCCAAAGATGGCTTCCTGCGGAACACCTGGTAACTGTAGCTGTTTACAGGCCTACGTACTTCTATCTATCTAAACATGTACATCTGCCATTTTCTCCTACTCAACGCCATGTTTGGGAAGTTGTCCATCGTTTATTTGTGTGTGTGTGTGTGTGTGTGTGTGTGTGTGTGTGTGTGTGTGTGTGTGTGTGTGTGTGTGTGTGTGTGTGTGTTGTATGTGTGTGAATGTGTGTGTGCGCGCGTGCGTGCCTGTGTGTGTGTGTGTGAGAGAGAGAGAGAGAGAGAGAGAGAAAGAGAGGAAAACATAGAGAGAGAGAGAGAGTGAGTGAGTGAGTGAGTGAGTGTGTGTGTGTGTGTGGGGTGTGTGTGTATGTGTGTGTGTGTGTGTGTAGTGTGTATGTGTGTGTGTGTGTGTGTGTGTGTGTGTGTGGTGTGTGTGTGTGTGTGTGTGTGTGTGTGCACGCGCGCTAAGCGTTGTGCATTTACTCATTGTTGTGTTTTCTAGACGCTTGACAAAGGCCAGTTGGCCGAAAATTTGCGCCTGTCTTGTTCAGTGATATCAAATACGCGTTCTGATTCTGCTTGTGTTTTTTCTGGTTCGTATCTAAACACTTTGACAGATACATGTAGAATGACTGAAGATTCTGTACGTCAGCCTAAAGTCTTCAACCCTTTTACTCCTGCACTCTATCCAACAACTGCAAAAACATGACCCTCTGACTCCCTCACCCTATACACCAGCTACAGCTCGACGCCAGTGGATAGGGCGAGGGAGTTAAAGGGTTAAGTTTTTGTTTTGCTAGGATTGCTGACAATGCAGGATACTGGTGGACAGGGTGCAGGAGGGGGTTAAGTTTTTGTTTTGCTAGTATGGCTGACAATGGAAGATACTGGTGGACAGGGTGCAGGAGGGGGTTAAGTTTTTGTTTTGTGTTCTCTGCAAGTATCTTCCTCTCCTGACTGGCTCGCAATTATGGACCCTTCTTTTATAAAACAAATTGGACTGACACTTTTTAAACACAGCAAGTGCTACCTCGGTGGAGGCGTCTACCAGCGCATACGAACACTGGGGCTGTGTCCTAAGCCCCGCACTGCGCGATCTTGTCGTGGTGGACGTCTCCACCGACTTTGGCACAATCTGCCTCCTGCTGTGCCAGTCCGACACCACTCTTCTGCTTCTTCGTCTCCTCCACTGCCCCTGCACTCGACCTTGCTGCTGCAAACTTCGTCTCCTCCTCTGCCGTCTTCGCCTTCGCCTTCTGTCCCGCCGGTGCCGCCTTCACCTTCTGTCCCGCCGGTGCCGCCTTCGCCTTCTGTCCCGCCGGTGCCGCTTTCGTCTTCTGTCCCGCCGGCGCTGCCCTCGTTTTCTGTCCCGCTGGTGCTGCCTTTGTCTTCTGTCCCGCTGGTGCCTCCTTCGTCTTCTGTCCCGTCGTTGCTGCCTTCGTCTTCTGCCCCGCTGGTGTCGCCTTCGTCTTCTGCCCCGCTGGTGTCGCCTTCGTCTTCTGTCCCGTCGGTGCTGCCTTCGTCTCCACCTCGGCCGCCGCATTGTGATAAACTGAAACTATGCCTTTTTAACGCTCAGTCAACATGCACTGATGGCAAAGCTGATGTCATTGCTGACTTTATCGCAGATGAGCATGTTGACATTGCTTTTATCACCGAAACATGGCTTAACCCCCTTGGTCATGAACCTATACATGTGAATCTCACTCCGAGTGGTTACAGGCTTGCTTATTTCCATCGCTCATCCCGAGGTGGTGGTATTGCCATCCTCTACAACGACTCACTCCATTCCCGCCTGTCTTTCTCGCAGTCTCTGCCTTTCTCCCATCCTTCTTTCGAGCACGTTGAAGTATCCTTCCAATCCACCCCTCACCCCATCACCTTCTCCTGTGTCTATCGACCTCCACCTAGCTCTGCCAACAAGCTCACCACATCCATGTTTCTCTCTGACTTTGATCAACTTCTTGATTACTACTGTCTCTTACCTGGAAATCTCATCATTCTAGGTGACGTCAATGTCCACTATGACAACACTCACCATTATGACACAAGACATATCATCAACTCTCTGTCCAATCACAATATGACTCAACACATTTCTGAAAAACAACCCATCAAAAAAGTCACATTCTTGACTGGATCATTTCTCGTGATCACCACAATTCAGCTACTGATAACTGCTTAGTTCTTTCTACCCGTCTAACTTCAGCCCTTCCATCTGACCACTCTGCAATTCTCTGTTCTCTTGACATTCCTCCTCCTTCCCGTACCATGCGCACAGTGACTCGACGCAATCTCAAATCTATCGACCTCTCCTCATTTTCATCTGGTGCCTTCCGTCTCCTTTCTGAAAAGTCACATAACCTTGCCGATGAATTCTACACTACTCTCCACCATCTTCTGGACACTCATGCTCCAGCCACAACCCGTCTTTTACCTGACCGCCCCCCTATCCCCTGGCTCACTCATGAGATTGCCTGTGCAAGATGTGCCGCCGCAGAGCAGAGCGCCGTTGGCGCAAATCCAAACTCACTGTACATAGGCAACTTTTCCAAGCCTCTAAAACAAAAGTATCCACCCTCATTGCATCTGCAAAAACAAACTATTTCCAAACCAAAATCCTGAATGCCTCTTGTTCAAAAGAACTCTTTACAACCATGAATCATCTCCTTGGCACACGAAAAGATTTACCTCTCCCAACAAAACACACAAATGAAGAACTCCCATCTGTATTCTCCAAGTATTTCACCACCAAAATACAAACTCTTCGTGACAGGCTCGACAGGACACCCTGTCAACCATACCCACCTGACCCTTCCTTCTCTGGCACACCTCTTACTACTCTTACCAAAGTCTCACAAGAAGAAATTCTCAACACAATCAGATCCATGTCGTTCAAAACCTGCGAACTGGATCCTCTTCCAGGTTCTCTCTACTCTGACTGTCTTCCTACTCTCCTCCCATTCATCACTGACATCATCAACACTTCTCTCCAAACTGGAACTGTCCCAGATTCTTTCAAGTCTGCTATTGTTCACCCTCTCCTCAAGAAATACAATTTAGACCCAAATGAACTGAAAAATTACCGGCCTATCTCTGATCTCTCTTTCTTGTCAAAACTGCTTGAAAAAGTTGTCCTCAACCAACTGAACTCTCACCTGTCTGCCAACAATCTCCTCAATCCTTTCCAGTCAGCCTACCGCCAGTGCCATAGCACTGAAACTGCCTTGCTACACATTCTCAACAATCTCCTCCTTGCAACTGATACTGGCAAAGTCTCTCTCCTCACACTCCTTGATCTGTCTGCAGCCTTTCATACCATTGATCATGTTATTCTCCTTTCCAGACTTTATCATACTTTTGGCATCTCTGACATTGCTCTCTCCTGGATCACTTCTTATCTATCAAACAGAAAACAAACTGTTCTCATCAACGGCACTTACTCTCAACCTGCATACCTGACCTGTGGTGTTCCACAAGGATCTGTCCTTGGCCCTGTTCTTTTCACTCTTTATACCTCCCCCCTGTCCACCATCATCAACTCCCACTCTATAAAACACCACTTCTATGCTGATGACACCCAACTTCAAGACAGTGACTCACCTGACAATATACAGCGCCTCCTGACTCGCACCACTGAGTGTTACTCGGACATCAAAAATTGGATGACATACAACAAACTTCAGCTAAATGATGACAAGACAGAAGCTATCCTCATTGGCACCCGTCAGAAACTGTCTCAGCTGCCTCCTCTTTCTCTCCCATTATGTAACACATCAGTCCCAATTTCTGATTCAGCTAAAAACCTTGGTGTCTGCATTGACTCTATCCTCTCCATGAACAACTTTGTTTCTCAAACTGCCAGATCTTGCTACTATCACCTCCATCGTATAAGCCTGATCAGGAAGTATCTCTCTGTGGAAACAACTGCAAAACTCGTTCTCTCCTTCACAATGTCTCGCATTGACTATTGCAATTCACTCCTGTCCGGTCTTCCTGCTCCACCACTCACATCCTACAGCGCATTCAAAACAATGCTGCACGCCTTGTACTCAAAAAGAAAAAAGCTGACCACATATCTCCTCTCCTGGCACAACTTCACTGGCTCCCTGTATCAAAGCGCATACAGTACAAACTAGACACCATGTGCTACAAAAGCCTCAATAACGCAGCCCCCGATTACCTGTCAAGCCTACTTGAGATCTATGTGCCCTCACGTACCCTCCGCTCTGCCTCCGATCCTCTGACTTTTCGCTTTCCACGCACTAAGCTCAATACCTATGGTCCACGAGCCTTCTCTGTTTCTGGTCCGCTCTCCTGGAACAAACTTCCTCTCTCAGTCCGTCAGCAACCAACTTTTGTCTCCTTCAAGTCCGCTCTCAAAACTCACCTTTTCTCCTCTGCATAAAATCCTGACCTCACTCAATCCCTCTGCTGCCTGTCTCCACTCGGAGGGGAATCACATTGCAATATATAATTGTATATAATATGCTCTCTATAATTTTCCATTGTTTTTATTCTTTCTCCCCATTTATAGCCGTGTGCGTGTGTGTGTGTGTGTGTGTGTGTGTGTGTGTGTGTGTGTGTGTGTGTGTGTGTGTGTGTGTGTGTGGTGTGCGTGGGTGCGTGTGTGTGCGTGCGTGCGCGTGCGTGTCGTGTGTGTGTGTTTCAGAGCTTAGATTTGATTTTATCAAGATTTTGCGCTATATAAATATTGTAATTATTATTATTAATTAGTATGGCTGACAATGCAGGATACTGGTGGACAGGGTGCAGGAGGGGGTTAAATTTTTGTTTTGTTAGTATGGCTGACAATGCAGGATACTGGTGGACAGGGTGCATGGAGTGAAAGGTTAAGTTTTTGTTTTGCTAGTATGGCTGATAATGCAGGATACTGGTGGACAGGGTGCAGGATGGGGTTAAGTTTTTGTTTTGTTAGTATGGCTGATAATGCAGGATACTGGTGGACAGGGTACAGGAGTCAAAGGGTTAAGTTTTTGTTTTGTAGTATGGCTGATAATGCAGGATACTGGTGGACAGGGTGCAGGAGTCAAAGGGTTAAGTTTTTGTTTTGCTAGTATGGCTGATAATGCAGGATACTGGTGGACAGGGTACAGGAGTCAAGGGTAGTTTGTTTGCAAGTATGTTATCAGGATACTGTGACGTGCAGGTCAAGGTTAAGTTTTGTTTGCAGTATGGCTGATAATGCAGGATACTGGTGGACAGGGTGCAGGAATCAAAGGGTTAAGTTTTTGTCTTGCTAGCATGGTTGACAATGCAGGATACTGATGGACAGGGTGCAGGAGGGGGTTAAGTTTTTGTTTTGCTAGCATGGCTGATAATGCAGGATACTGTGGACAGGGTGCAGGAGTCAAAGGGTTAAGTTTTTGTCTTGCTAGCATGGTTGACAATGCAGGATACTGATGGACAGGGTGCAGGAGGAGGTTAAGTTTTTGTCTTGCTAGCATGGCTGATAATGCAGGATACTGGTGGACAGGGTGCAGGAGTCAAAGGGTTAAGTTTTTGTCTTGCTAGCATGGTTGACAATGCAGGATACTGGTGGACAGGGTGCAGGAGGGGTTAAGTTTTTGTTTTGCTAGCATGGCTGATAATGCAGGATACTGGTGGACAGGGTGCAGGAGTCAAAGGTTAAGTTTGTCTTGCTAGCAATGTGATAATGCGGATACTGATGGACAGGTGCAGGAGTCAAAGGTTAAGTTTTGTTTTGCTAGCATGGCTGATAATGCAGGATACTGTGGACAGGTGCAGGAGTCAAGGTAAGTTTGTCTTGCTAGCATGGTTGATAATGCAGATACTGGTGACAGGTGCAGGAGTAAAGGTTAAGTTTTGTCTGCTAGCATGGTTGATAATGCAGGATACTGTGGACAGGGTGAGGAGGGGTTAAGTTTGTTTTGTTAGTATGGCGATAATGCAGATTCTGTGACAGGTGCAGGAGTCAAAGGGTTAAGTTTTTGTCTTGCTAGCATGGTTGACATGCAGGATACTGGTGGACAGGTGCAGGAGTCCAAAGGGTCAATCACCAAGCCTATCTGATAGCTGCGCTCTGTCTTTGAGACTTTGGCTGTTTTACAGAGGAATATAGCTGTCAAGCAGATGCTTTCGAAACTGCTGAGCATCCTGATCGTATTAAACAGTGGGATTTTGCTGTGGCCCAGACGTTCTGGCTTGAGTCAAACCAATTCCTTCAGCGAGAGGTATAGCAATCAATTGAAGTAACCACACGCGCACGCGCGCGAGCACACACACACACACATACACTACATACCAACACACACACACACACGGAGCACGCATACAAACAAACACACACACACACACACACACTCAACACACAGAGACACATATACACAGAACACACACAGAGACACACTTACATAACACACACACACACACACAAAACACACACACACACACACACACAACACACCACACACACAGGAAACAGCACTTACACCAACACACACACAGACACACACCATACACACAGACACACACAGACGCACACAACACAGACACACACACACACACAACACACACCACACACATTTCTCTTACCCAAATGCAAACACGTCCGTCTCCGGAGAGGGCTCTGCGCTGGGCACAAGTCTAGGGGGCATAACCCTGATCGTGCTCAGCAATTCTGGTGCCACGTAGGTCAGATGGCCCCGAGGTATAGAAGCATAATCCTTCCTGCAAAATATATATGAATATTACCTCGACGTTTTCCCCCACAGAAGCCAGATCATATTCTACTGATTAAACAAAAAGTAAGAAATGTCTTGATGAAAGGATTTGCTTTTTCCAAGTGATTTCAGAGAATGAATATTCTTTGTGGATTCTGAAGCAGGCACAGCCCTTTCTCTGAACAGACGAACAGACGTTTCTGCATAGGCTGGGGTGAGCGGAGGGCGTAGAGATGCATACCATTTGCACGCGCGCTCGTATATACAGAGAGAGAGAGAGAGAGAGAGAGAGAGAGAGAGAGAGAGAGAGAGAGAGAGAGAGAGAGAGAGAGAGACAGACAGACAGACAGATACCGAGAGAGACAGACAGAGAACGAGAGAAAGAGAGAGAGAGACAGAGAGACTAACAGACAGGCAGGCAGAGATGCACACACACACACAACACACACAGAGAGAAGAGAGAGAGAGAGAGAGAGGAGAGAGAGAGAGAGAGAGAGAGAGAGAGAAGAGAGAGAGAGAGAGAGATATGTATGTATAAAGACCAGTGGCAGTCGACCAGTGCATGGTTAAAGCGACTACACAGGAAACGAGAAGTCATGTTGGCTTCGAAATCCGGACTGGAGAGCATCTGAACTTGTTATTTTTGTTTAAAGCTCTGCAGACTGAGCAGAGCCATATCAGGATTACAACAGGCTGTTGTTGTTGTTGTTGTTTAAAGCCCAGCCGACTGCGTACAGCCATATCAGGGCTATAACCCCTTCAAAACATACAAAACTTCAACAGGAAAACAAAAAGAAAAGAAAATTAAGTACACATATCAATGCATTCGCGCACATAATCTAAGGACATGCCCTCAGCGTTGACAACTCAGTCCAATTTATCGCGCAGGGGATTTAAAAAAGATACCTGAATAAAAAATTCAAGCATACCCATGGACACCAAAACATATATAAAAACAGGCATAAATTACCTAAAATTGCTTCCGCATATCTCATCTCCTTAGAGCCAAAAACGCACTTAATACATGCACCCAATTATCAATCCTAAGAAAACGTATGTAAGACTTTATCGAACACATACAGGTGAATGGACCAGCAAGGCAGAAAATGGTAGGAAGAAATGACAGAAAGCAAAGGAGGAGGAAAGAAACAAAGAGAGTGAAAGAAAAGAGGAAATTTCTAGCACAGAATTTCCAGGAGATGGGGGATACTATTTATACTGAAACAGCCCCGGCATTCCCACGGGGGGATATAACAAACTCAAAATGCACATAAGACCTTACTGAAAAAAAGGAAAAAGAAAATTTTTTATATACACATATCAGTGCAGTAGCACACATAATCATAATAAAGATATGCCCCTGGCGTTGACCTCTCCGTTCAATTTATTACGGGAGGGGGGGGGGTGTTAAAAAATAAACTTGATACAAATTCAAACATAACTAAGGACACTAAAGCATAGATAAAAACGCGCTTAAATTACCTTAAACTGCTTCTGCGCATCACTTTTCCTTCGAGCCAACAATGCACTTAATACATGTACCCAATCATCAATCTGAACAGAGACTATGTAAGACTTTACAGAACATATACAGGTGAATGGAATCGACCAGCAGGGCAGAAAATGGTAGGAAAAGAAGGCAGAAAGCAAAGAAGCAAGGCAGAAACAAAGAAAGTGACGAAATAGAGGAAATTTATGGCACAGAATTTCAAGGGTGTTTCTCTCTCTCTCTCTCTCTTTCTCTCTCTAGGTCCGCGTGAACTCAGAAGTGTGTGTGTATATGTGTGTGTGTGTGTGTGCGTGCGTGCGTGCGCGCGCGCGCGCGCGCACGCGTGTGTGTGTGTGTGTGTGTGTGTTAACCACAGAATTTTTCGAAGTCAAAAGGATTTCCCCCTTAAGAAGAGAGAGAGAGAGAGAGAGGAGAGAGAGAGAGGAGAGAGAGAGAGAGAGAGACATACATACAGACAGACAGACAGACAGACAGACAGACAGACAGACAGACAGAGAGAGAGAATAGAGGATTCGAAATTTTCAATTTTACACGCAGATGAAATAAAACCCCAAACTGCCTTTGAACTCCAAAATCAAATCAGCCAAGATGGCGATGGGATTTTTCCGTTAAATATGAATTTCATGGAATCTTCCAAAAGATCATCAGGCATACCCCCTTCCCTCCTACTGTTTCCTTATTTTGTGTCTTCACATCAGAAAAACTAAAGGAATGAACGCTTGCATGGCTGACACATGAACTCAAGTTCGGGTTCTTTCTTGATGATAGGAAAATTACGCTCCACTGTGCCAAGTAACAGCCTATCTTAATTAGATTTGCCAACTGGCTGAGCACGAAAAGCTTATTACTCACTGTGCTTTATTTATTTATTTATTACTTATTTGTTTGTTTATTTCTTTATTTGTTTATTTCTTCATTTGACGTGTGTGTGTGTGTGTGTGTGTGTGTGTGTGTGTGTGTGTGTGTGTGTGTGTGTGTGTGTGTGTGTGTGTGTGTGTGTGTGTGTGTGTGTGTTCGTTGGTTCTTTGATTTAACGTCTGTTCACTATGAGTGATATTAGACGGTGTGTGTGTATTGTGTGTATGTGTGTGTATGTGTGTGTGTGTGTGTGTGTGTGTGTTGTGTGTGTGTGTGTGTGTGCGTGCGCGCGCGCGCGCGCGCGTGTGTGCGCCTCTGTGTGTGGTGTGTGTCTTGTGTGTGTGTCTATGTGTGTGTGTGTGTGTGTCTTGGTGTGTGTCTGTGTGTGTGTGTTTCTTGGGTGGTCTTATGAAGCGTTTTTATCACGTTTTCTGTAGTAATGAACGTATACGCTCTCTCAGACCATATGACAGTGCTTTTTATCAAGTTTTTCTGTCGCTTTCTTTTCTGTAGTTAAGAACGTTTACGCTTCTCAGAACAAAAACTGTTTGTCTTTGATTTCCTTGCGTATCACACCTTATGTAATTGATTATTAATGGTATTATTGATTGATGGACTAGTCATTTTCCGGTACATTTCAATTCTAGGCAGATATGTAAAACATCAACAGCTAGTCTGAAAAATGTTGATGTTTTCTTTTAGGTTATAACTTGTACCGTCGGAAAATATATTCTTATTGCCATTGTGTAGCGTTTTTCAGTTTCACAGATCCCAGATACCGAGGAAAAGGGAAGCGAGAAAATACAACATAGGTTTGTAGTGAAAAAACAAACAAACAAACAAACAAACAATCAAACCAAACCCAATGATTTGTAATGAAGAGAAGACTATTATTGTTATTTCTCCTTAAAGCCCAGCCGACTGCGTAGAGCCATATTAGGGCTATAACCGTTTGAAAACACATACAAAACAACAGGGGTGGGGGGTGGGGGGGGGGGAGGAAGAGAAAATTCAGTACACATATCAATGCACTCGCGCATATAATCTAAGGAGATGCCCCTGCCGTCGACCACTCCGTCCGATTTATCAGACAGGGGATTAAAAAAAAACATACCTCAATACAAATTTATGCATAACTAAGGACACTAAAACATATATAAAAACGGATCTAAATTACGTAAAATTGCTTCCACATATCTCATTTCCCTAGAGCCAAAAATGCATTCAAAACATGTATCCAATTATCAATCCTAACAGAAAGTACGTACGACTTTATCAAACACATACAGGTGAATGGGCCAGCAAGGCAGAAAGTGATAGGAAGAAATGACAGAAAGCAAAGAAATAAGGCAGAAACGTAGTAACATCACATCTAAGTTAAAAGTGTAACAGATTGACAGACAGAGAGTGACAGAAAAGAGGAAACTTCTGGCACAGAATTTCCAGAAGGTGGGGATACTATTTATACCCAAGGAGCCCCCAGCCACGGGGCAAGGAGGGAACTAAACAAGCAACCAACCAATTAATCTGAGCAACCGGCACCAAAACAATGCCTGACTACAAGAGTAAGGTGTCATAAATAGTCTGCGCTAAAGATTACTGTACGCGAAGATGAAAACTAAATAGAGGTACAATGTACAACGTTCAATGTTCAATTATCCTTTAACTCCAGTTGGAGCATGGAAGATAACAAGAAATAAAAGAAAATCCAACGGGATTAGCATGTAACATGAAACAGACAGAATACATAACGGTCCAACAGAGAAAAATACATGCAAAACACACAACAATGTCTTTGAACTCTTAGGTCTCCTCAAAGCAAGTATCAGGAAATAGCAAGTATCAGACAGAGAGAGCGGGGGACGGAGGGAGAGGGGAGGGAGGGAGAAAGACACACACACACACACACATACATACACACTCACACAGGGGGGAGGGAGAGAGAGAGAGAGAGAGAGAGAGAGAGAGAGAGAGAGAGAGAGAGAGAGAGAGAGAGAGAGAGAAAGAGCAGACACAGAAAGAGACACAGACGGACAGAGACAGAGAGACACAGACAGAGAGAACAGAGGCTTCGAAATTTCAATTTTACACGCAGATGAAATAAAATCCCAAACTGCCTTTGAACTCCAAAATCACATCAGCCAAGATGGCGATGGGATTTTTCCGTTAAATACGAATTTCATGGAATCTTCCGGATCATAAGGCATACCCCCTCTCTCCTATTGTTTCCTTATTTTGTGTCTATATATCAGACAGACAGACAGACAGACAGACAGACAGAGGGGGAGGAGAGGGACAGAAACAGAGAGAGAGAGAGAGAAAGAGAGAGAGAGAGAGAGAGAGAGAGAGAGAGAGAGAGAGAGAGAGAGAAGGCCTAAACTACTAACATTCATTTTATGACATATGACAACAAGCAAAAACATGGTCGGACCAGTCATCGTGTTGCAGTGGTCAATGCAACGACCTGTCAACTGAAAGGTTGTGGCTTCGAATCCCATCCGACCTGTAAACATCATTCTAAAATTTGTCGCCCCTAAGCGGAGTTGAGCGTACAATTTCGGAACTGACAACACAGTCAGTCCAGTCTCATCCACTTCACGGATGCATCAGTGAATGTTCAGGGCAACACCCAAGTGAGTGCATCTCTTGGGCGTGTTTAAGGAAATAAATCTTCAGGGATTTGTCGCCCCTGACTGGACTTGAGCCTACGATTTGGGAGAACTGACAACACAGTCCAGTCTCATCCACTCCACGGACGCATCACTGAGTGTTTGTAAAATCTTCAGGGCAACACCCCAGGTGAGTGTATTTCTTGGGTCTGTTTGATGCCAGGAAAAAAATCTTCAGGGCAACACCCCAGGTGAGTGTATCTCTTGGGTCTGTTTGATGCCCGGAAATAAATCTTCAGGGCAACACCCAAGGTAAGTGCGAGGGTTGACAGCCAGAACCCAGTATTCACTTTTTTTGTCAATTTTCACTTTTTATACTGAACTGTTGTTTTTGATGTGATCTTTACTTGGTGGACTTTGTTTTTGCCATGATAATGATTTTTGATCGGTTTTCAATAAAACCAAAACCAGTATCTCAAATGTAGATATAGCCTCTCCCCGAAAACCCAGTTAAAAATCATCTCCTGTAAACTATCAGAAAATCGAGATACT
>JAPXFY010000013.1:11176249-11188749 GCA_030674185.1 Monoplex corrugatus | reverse complement strand
TCTCTCTCTCTCATATGTCAATCACATCTTCTTCCCTCTCTCATATACGCCAATCACATCTCTCTCTCTCTCTCTCCCCTCTCTCTCCTCTCCTCTCTCAAATATACGCCCATCACATCTCTCTCTGTCTGTCTCTCTCATATACGCCCATCACATTCTCTCTCTCTCTCTCTCTCTGTCTCTCCCTCTCTCTATCTCATATACACCCATCACATCTCTTCCTATGTCTCTTTCTCAATCTGTCCTGTGTCTTAATCGCGCGCGCGCGCGTGTGTGTATGTATATGTGTGTGAATAAGAATTCACTTTCTGATGTATTACCAACGCGCGCGCACACACGCGCACGTGTGTATATAGACAATAGATAGATAGATAGATAGATAGATAGGATAGATAGATAGACAGATAGATAGATAATAACACACACAACACACAACACACACACACACACCACAACACACACGCCACCACAGACACACACACACGTATAATATCACTTAGAGTGAAAAGACGTTAAATAAAAAAAAAAAAACGAACACACACACACACACACGAACCAACGAACGAACGCACTACTTTGATCTTTTTGTCTCCCTTTCATAATGTCTCTCATGCTCTTCTTCTTCTTCATTGTCATCGCATTCTTCTTTTTTGTCTTTTCTCCTTTTTCTCAAAGGACAATGCATGTTGCTGTTTGATTTGTCTGTAGTTTCTGTTATTGATTTAGTGATGCATTTATAGTATCCCTTTCTAGAAATAGAGAGGTTATTTCATATTATCTTGTTATTGTGGTTGTGTGTGTGTGTGTTGTGGTTTGTGTGAGTGTATGAGTGAGTGTGTGTGGGGTGGTGTGTGTGTGTGTTGTGTTCGTGTGTGTGTGTGTGTGTGTGTGCGTGTGTGTGTGTGTGTGTGTGTGTGTGTGTGTGAGTGAATTGTGTGTGTGTGTGCGTGCGTGCGCGCGCGCGATCTGTGTGTGTGTGTGTTGTGTGTGTGTGTGAGTGTGTGTGTGTATGTGTGTGTGCGCGCGCGCGCACGCGCCTGTGTGTGTGTGAGAGAGACAGACAGGCAGACAGACAAGAGACAGACAGACAAGAGAGACAGACAGACAGACAGACAAGTGACAGAGAGAGACAAAATGTGTAGACACAATTTCCTCAGTTCTTCATGAATGAATTTTAACCAAATTTGAACTGTTACTGAGTCATGAAAGTGGCTTTGGGAGGCACGTTACAGGGTGAAGGTCATGTGAACCCCTCCCAAAAATGCGTAAGATCAATCCGTTACGAAGAAATTGTGTGCATAGCACTTTCTCAGAAACGTCCTGACAATATTTATAGTCTCCTTTCGCTGTTGTGACAGTCGCGGGCCCCAGTGGCTCAGTTGGTTTGAGCGTCGGATTCACATGCTAATGGTTGTGGGTTCCAATCCCGGGATGCGCTATATTAAAACTGGCCTTCTCACTGTCACATCTTAACATCATTGTTCTGGTGGTGTCAGTATAGGATTAGAAAAGTTCTCCTTCCCCCCTACCCTGGGATAGTTATCCCCATCGGCCATATCACCTGAGGTGGGGATGTCGACGTAAAAACTGAACCAAATCAATCAATTGTGACAGTCTACCACTGCCCTCGAAGCATGTCAAGTTTTATCTCATGTGAAACTTTGTGAAGGTCACAATGACTGATATTCTATCAGTTTCTTCATGTTAACACTTTCTAAAAGAAAGTGTGTCAAAAATTGGAGGAATCGACATTCGATATATGTCTAAGAACAAAAGTTGCTTTTTACAATTAGATCTAATTTTCCTGTTGAAAATGTGTCTTTTTGGTATGCAACAGTTTGGCCTCACTGGCGATAGAAGCTGAACTTTAAGAAATTGTTAAGTGCATTTTAAAGGGTAAAGTTAAGCACCACAGTTCCAAACTACTTTTACACAACTATCAAAAAGCACGTCTTCAAATCATCTATGAACTTATTCCATGACAAAAAAATAACCCACTTCATTTCCTTCACTCTCAGCTCTGAATCTCTGTTCCTGAAGATGGGGCCTAGCAGCATGCGACGTGATGAACACTTATAAACCTGTGTGTGTGTGTGTGTGTGTGTGTGTGTGTGTGGTGTGTGTGTGTGTGTGTGTGTGTGTGTGTGTGTGTGTGTGTGTGTGTGTGTGGTGTGTGTGTGTGCGTGTGTGTGTGTCACAATAAAAAAATACCCCCCCCCCCCAATAAAAAAAGAAAAACAACCAAAGAAACAAAACAAAACAAACAAACAAATAAAACTAAACATGGCCACTGTCTTTGGTCTTCATCTTGAAGCGAGATAGGGAGGTCGCAAACTGCATTTGTTCTTACACTCATATCAATTTTTGCATCCTGTAATTTCCAGGAAACTGTTCCATCTTTCCATTATGTAAACGATTACGTAAAAACAGACATTAGTTTCATTTAAAAAAAAAAATCTTGGAGAGCGTTTTGACCCATGATCAGGTCACAATGCCTTGACTCGTCAACACTGATGTTCGTCATACACACACATATATCTTTTCCCATGATTTTCCTTTCTTGTAATAATTGATTTTTATAGAAATGAACACAACAAATTGTACTCATGTCTAAACAGTATGCTGATGATTTTCAATAGATGTGTCAATTAGGTGGTCTTTTTTTTTCCAGCTGCAGTGAGATTCGCGACAAGACAGCCTGTGTTAAAAACGAATGTTTGTTTCGTCTGTATTGTTTCTATGAAAAGGGATAATACAGAATGGCTTAACCGTCTCGTTTTCTATTGTATTTATAGTTGTAATCAGACATGATTATAGATTAGCAACGGGAACTTGGAAAATAGCCTTTAGCCAACAACTTTAACAGTTGGAAAATAATGCACCATTCTCTCTCTCTCTCTCTCTCTCTCTCTCTCTCTCCAATCACATCTCTTTCTTGTTTTTATTTCGCTCATCGCTCACGTCTCTCCCTTTCTCCCTCCAGCTTCAATTAATTCACTGGTTAAAACAACACTTAACTCTTTCATTTATTCAGTGAATATAGCAGAGTTCAAAAACAAGAGTTTTGTTGACTGTTTCAACACTCTTTGAATAAATTACTATTTATATCTTCTCTCTTTCTCTCTCTCTCTCCCATCTCTCCTCTCTCTTCTCCCATCTCTCTCTCTCTCTCTCTTCTCCACATCCGATCTCTCTCTCTCTCTCTGGTCCCTGTCTCTCTCCTCCCCCCCCTCTCTCTCCCATCTCTCTCTCTCCACATCCGATCTCTCTCTCTCTCTGGTTCCTGTCTCTTCTCTCTGCGCCTCTCTCCTCCCCCCCCTCCTCTCCATCCTCTGTCTCTCCATCCGATCTCTCTGGTCCCCGTTTCTCTCTCTGTCTCTCTCCTCCATCTCTCTTCTCTCCCTCCACTCTCTCTCACCCCACTCTCCTCTCTCTCTTTCTCCCCATCTGACCCCCCCCCATCTCTCTCTCTTTCTCTCCCCTCTTACCCCAGTCTCTCTCTCCTCCATCTCACTTTCTCACCTCCATCTCTCTCTCCCCCCCTCTCTCTCTCTCCCCCCATCCACCCCCTCTCTCTCCAATCTCTCTCACTCTCTCTTGCCCCCCCCCTCTCCCATCTCTGTTCGCCTGTTCCTTTCCAGCAACACTAACCGAACAACGAACCAGACATCACATATCGACGTGTTGTCTAACATTCACAACAGACGTATCAGGTCAAAAGCAACAGTGTCCCAGTTGATCAATTCAGCATGCCCTTTGTGCAAGTATCGTCTCATGGATGACAATTCTTTCCCTCTCTTTATGTGGAGTGCACCGCTGCTGATGTGCGAGTGTAGATTAGCAACAGAACTTGGAAAATGGCCTTTGCTAACAACCTTTACAACTGGAAAATAAAGCATACTCTCTCTCTCTGCTCTCATCTCTCTCTCCCTCCTCCTCGCATCCTCTTCTCCTGTTCTTATATTTTTGCTCATTCGCTCATCTCATATCTTTCTTTCTCCCTCAAGCTACAGTTAATTAACTGGTTAAACACCCTGAACTCTTTCAATATTCAGTGAGTATAGCAAGTCTAAAACAATCTTTGGTTGACTGTTAAACGCTCTTTGATGACACATTATATTCATACCTCTCTCTCTCTCTCTCCACCCCCACCTCATCTCTCTCTCTCTCTCCCCCCTGCCCACACACCCCCCTCCACCCCCATCTCTCTCTCTTTTCTCCTCTCCCCACTCTCTCTCTCTCTCCTCCTCTCTTCACCCCCCAATCTCTCTCTCTCACTCCCATCTCTCTCTCTCTCTTCCTCTCTCACCCCCCAATCTTCTCCCCATCCGCCCCTCTCTCTCTCTCGTTTCTCTTCCCTCTCTCTTGCCACCCCCCCCCCCCCAATCTCTCACACACCTTCTCCTCTCTCACTTGCCCCCTCTCTCTCTTACAACACTCTCTCACTCTCGCCCCATCTCACACACACACTCTCTCTGTCGTAACATACACACAGACGTATCAGGTCAAAAGCAACAGTGTCCCAGTTGATCAATTCAGCATGCCCTT
Organism: Monoplex corrugatus; assembly: GCA_030674185.1. Lineage (NCBI taxonomy): Eukaryota > Metazoa > Mollusca > Gastropoda > Littorinimorpha > Ranellidae > Monoplex > Monoplex corrugatus. The sequence continues at coordinate 11,184,201 of JAPXFY010000013.1, read as the reverse complement.
TGTGCAAGTATCGTCTCATGGATGACACATTCTTCCCTCTCTTATGTAGGAGTGCACGTGTGCGAGCGAAGTGTAATTAGCAACCGGAATTTGGAAAATGGCCTTTGCCTAACAACTTTTACATACTGGAAAATAAAGCTATCTCTCTCTCTTCTCTCTCTCTCCAATCGCATCTCTTTCGTGTTTTATTTTGCTCATCACTCATCTATCTCTTCTGTTCTCCCTCAAGCTAATTAATTAACTGATTAAAACGACACTGAACTCTTTCAATGATTCAGGAGTATAGCAGAGTTCAAAAACAATCTTTGGTTGATGTGACGTTCTTAACAAATTAACTATTTCACATCCTCTTTCTCTCATCCCTCCTCTCTCTCTCTCTCTCTCTCTCCACCCAACCTCCCATCTCTCTCCCTCCTCTCTCTCTTCCCCCTCGCTCCCTCTCCTCTCTCCTCCTCTCTCCCCCCCATGTCTCTCTCCTCTCTCTTCCTCTCACCCCCAAGCTCTCACCACCACCCACCTCTCTCTTGCCCCAGCCATCTCTCTCTCTTCCCCCAATCTCTTCTTCCCCCACCTCTACCCCACCCCATCTCTCTCTTCTTCCCTCCTCTCTCCCCATACTCACTCTCTCTGCCCCCCCCCCTCCACAACTCTTCCGCCCTCTCAACAAACTAACTAACAACAACCAACTCATATCACTGTTGTCGTAACATACACAACAGACGTATCAGGTCAAAAGCAACAGTGTCCCAGTTGATCAATTCAGCATGCCCTTTGTGCAAGTATCGTCTCATGGATGACACATTCTGTCCCTCTCTTATGTGGGAGTGCATGCGCGCACGACAGCGAATGAATTAGCAACCGGAATTTGGAAAATGGCCTTTGGCTTAACAACTTTTACATTGGAAAATAAAGCATTCTCTCCTCTCTCCTCTCTCCTCTCTTCTCCAATCGCATCTCTTTCGTGTTTTATTTGTTCATCACTCACATCTTTTCTTTCTCCCTCCAGCTTCAATTAATTCAACTGTTAAAAACACCACTGAACTCTTTCAATTATTCAGGGAGTATAAGCAGAGTTCAAAAACAACTCTTTGGTTGACTATTTTATACTGCTCTTTGAACAAATTACTATTCATATCCTCTCTCTCTCTCTCTCCCCTCCCATCTCTCTCTTTCTCTCTCATACCCCAGCCGCCCCTCCCCCCCTCTCTCTCCTCCTCCCCTCTCTTTCTCTTCCCCCCATCTCCCTCTCCCCATCTCTCTCTCTCATCTCTCCATCTTCTCTCTCCCCCAATTTCTGTCTCTCTCCCCTCTCTCTTTCTCTCTCACCCAAGCTGCACCACCACACCCACCTCTCTCCTTCGCCCCCTATCTGCCCTCTCTCTCTCTCTCTCTCCCAATTTCTGTCTCTCTCCCTCTCTCTCTCGCCTCTCTCCACCCCCAATCCGCCTCTCTGTCGCTTGCCCATATCTCCTCTCCACACCCCCCCACCGACCAATTCTGCGCCCGTCCTCCCAACATAGCCAAGACCATTATCCGTTTGTAACATACACAACAGACGTATCAGGTCAAAAGCAACAGTGTCCCAGTTGATCAATTCAGCATGCCCTTTGTGCAACTATCGTCTCATGGATGACACATTCTTCCTCTCTCTTATGTGGGAGTGCACGTGCTGCACGCACGCGCGCACGAGTGTAGATCAACAACGGAACTTGGAAAATGGCCTGTGGCTAATAACTTACAATGGAAAATAAAGCATCTCTCTCTCTCTTTCTCCAATCGCATCTCTTTCTTGTTTCTATTTGGCTCATCACTCACATCTCTTCTATTCTCCCTCCAGCTTCAATTAATCAACTGGTTAAAAAACACCACTGAACTCTTTCAATTATTCAGGGAGTATAACAGAGTTCAAAAACAAGTCTTTGGTTGACTATTTATACAGCTCTTTGAACAAATTACTATTCATATCCTCTCTCTCTCCTCCCTCCCTCTCTCTTTCTCTCTCACCCCCAGCCGTGCCCCTCCCCCCCTGTCTCTCTCTCCCTCTCTGTTTCTCTCTCACACCCCATCTACCCTCTCCCCATCTCTCTCTCTCTCTTTATCTCTCTCCATCTCTCTCTCTCTCGCCCTAATTTCTGTGTCTGTCCCTCTCGCTTTCTCTCTCACCCCTATCCGCCCCTCTCTCTCTCTCTCTCCTTGTTATTTCTCTCTCTCTCGCCCACCCCCCAATCCCCAATCTCTGTCGCCTGTTCCTTCTCCAGCAACACTAACGGAACAACGAACCAGACATCACATATCGACGTGTTGTAACATACACAGCAGACGTATCAGGTCAAAAGCAACAGTGTCCCAGTTGATCAATTCAGCATGCCCTTTGTGCAAGTATCGTCTCATGGATGACACATTCTTTCCTCTCTTATGTGGGAGTGCACGTGCCTGCACGCACGCGCGCACGAGTGTAGATCAACAACGGAACTTGGAAAAGGCCTGTGGCTAATAACTTTTTTTTTTACAGTTGGAAAATAAGCATCACTTCTCTCTCTCTCTCTCTCTCTCTCTCTCTCTCTCTCTCTCTCCTCTCTCCCAATCACATCTCTTTCTCGTTTCTATTTCGCTCATCACTCACATCTCACCTTTTGTCCTCCAGATTCAGTTAATTAACTGGTTAAAACGCCATTGAACTCTGGAAGCTGGTGGATGAGGTGAGGGAGTCAAAAGGTTAAGTTTTTGCTTTGCCACCATGGTTGAAAATGTAGGATGCTGGTAAACAGGGTGCGGGAGTCAAAGGGTTAAAGATTTCTAAGTTGTGTCAGTGGCTGACTAACAGACACATGAAAACACCCAGCATGTATGTCCACCAAAGATACAAACTGCTCAAGAATACAATATAATGTAGTCAGCTCGTCTTGCATTTTGAGTTCTCCTGGCATCACTAAAAGTCTGATTATGAGTAAAGCGCAATGAGTCCAAATGAGTTTGAAGAAGAGCGCTATGAAAGAACGAGTTCACAATATTTTGCAGGACTGTTTTTGATCAGATGACACACGCTTTTGGTTGTCGAAGAGCCTTTTGTGACAGAGCTGAAGTCCACGTCATGCAGTAATTACCGTTCTATAATAGAAAACTTGTACTTTCAACCCAGAAAGATAAGTCTATGATAGAAGTAACATCTTATGTTGTCAATTCAAAAATAGACTTTTTCGGGCTGATCTATAAGTCTTATGTTTTTAAGTCTTTCCAGCAATTGTAAATCAAAGTAGAAATATGTTTTCCTTCAAATACATTCTAATGACATACTGTGCTTTCTGTCCCTTTGTTCTTCCCCCCACCCACCCCCCTGAAATCACGCTCTTCAAAACTTGACAAAATGAACCAAAATCTTTAAAGACCGCTCTACTCTGAGTCATTGCAGTTATTTCAAGAGGGATTCGCCGCGCTCGAACAACTCCATATGCGCTCCACCCAAATCTGCCAGCAAGTATCTGACAGATTTCACAGATTCTTGAGCCTGCACAAAACCGTATGCGCTGGCAAGGTCTTGAAATGGGAAAGGGGAGAAGGGACCTATCAAACACTGAGCTGACACCACCACAATGATGGAAACATTAAGACGGGCAGCGTACGGCCAGTTTTAATTTCGTGGGCTGGGATTGAACTCAAGATATCAGATCTTGACTCCATGGCTGTACCAATTAACCCGCGTGTTTACTTGCCAACAGCACCCGGTGTTCCCTGGCTGTCACCCATGTAAGTACTAACTAGGCCTGGCGCTGCTTAACTTCGGTGATCGGACAAGAACTGGTGTTGCTGTCGTAGTGTGGTGTTAGCGTTCTACTCTGAACCAGTTTATACCGATTACAATCCTTCTCTCCAAAATTTAAAGTTCTCTTTTTCCCTGCCCACCCTCAATCTGCACTTTTACCTCGTATGCGTGCGCGTGTGTGAGGGCATGCGCATGTACACGTGCAAAGTGCACGTGCGCGTGTGTGCCATTTAATAATGAGAATGCCAGGAAGCTGATCTTAAAACCTTCTGATGTTGCCTGCCCTCAACATCTGACAGAAATGTGATGGAAATTCACTGCTATCACTGTGCCACAGACGGAATTAGGTGCTGATTAAAAGAAGAAGAAAATAATGAACACTTATTCTTATTTTTCTTTAAAGCCCAGCCGACTGTGCAGAGCCATATCTGAGCTATAACCATCTAAAACATACACGATACCTCACTTGAAAACAAAATGGAAAAGAAAAGTACATATATCAATGCATTCGCGCACATGATATAAGGTCATGCCCTGGCACTGTCCATCCATCTGTCTATCTATCTGTCTGTCTATCTATCTATCTATCAATCTATGTATCTATCTATCTATCTATCTATCAATCTATGTATGTATGTACATGTATTATGTATGTATGTATGTATGTATGTATGTATGTATGTATTATGTATCTATATCTATGTATCTATCTCTATCTATCTATCTATATCTATCTATCTATATCTATCAGTCAGTCAGTCAATCAATCAATCAACCAATCAATCTATTTATCTGTGTATGTATCTCTTTCTTCTCTCTCTCTCTCTCTCTCTCTCTCTCTGTGCGTGTGTGTGTGTGTGTGTGTGATGTGTGTGTGTGTGTGTGTGTGTGTGTGTGTGTGTGTGTGTGTGTGTGTGTGTTTGCGTGGAGAGACGGACAGACAGACAGACAGACAGACAGACAGATAGATAAACGAAAGGTGTGTGTGTGTGTGTGTGTGTGTGTGTGTGTGTGTGTGTGTGTTGTGTGTGTGTGTGTGTGTGTGGTGTTGTGGTGTGTGTGTGTGTGTGTGTGTGTGTGTGGAGTGAGATGAGAGAGAGAGAGAGAGAAGAGAGAGAGAGAAAATGAATAGAGGATCACATGCCATAATGGCGCAGTTCAAAAGGGGAATAACTAAGAAGGCACATACACAATTCCGATCGGTGATCACACTTAGGTCAAATCTTAACGTAAGTACAGTACATTTCGTTTTCACATCAACTTCTCATCTCACCGGTAGACATTTTCTCACAAAGTTTCATGTCCCCTGCGAACCCATTTGGTACAAGGGGAGCGAAAAAGTACTCTTACCAGTAGACATCGTCATACATAGTTTCTGTGACCCCATAGGCGAATGCTAGTATTCTCTCCTCGTCCTGCTTCCCCCCCCCCCCCCCTCTCCCATCAAAAAAAAAAAATTAATCAAGACAACGGCGTGAACGCTGAACAACTGTAACTGTAAACAGATTACAAATATTTTTCCACTGTTAGAAAATGTTCACGTTTTTGTGTTGACAGAAGCTGAAATTATTCCTGACAGTGAAGTAAAGCATGGGAAACCGAGATGCACATAAATGAATCAAAACACGTATTTGAAACAACAAAGACAAGACAAGACGAAACAAGACACGACAAGACAAGACGAGCCGACAAGAAAAGCGCAAATTGTTGGCCAACTGGCCTTTTTCAAGCGTAAATAAACGACAAAGATTAAGTACACAAAACTTGATAAAGCAACCAATATTAAAAGAAAGAAAGAAACAAAGGAAGAAAGAAAGAAAGAAAGAAAGAAAGAAAGAAAAAAGAAAGAAAGGAAAGGAAAGAAAGAAAGAAAAAAATGAAAGGAAAATGAAACAAAATAAAACAAAAATAAAATAAAATAAAATAAAATAAAATAAAATAAAATAAATAAAATAAAACAATGCGCAAAGAACAGTGCCAGTGAAATAATGCACTAAACCTACAATGAGAAGTGATTTGTCGAAAACGTTCAACACATTCATATCAGTTTTCAAGTCTTCAGGGTGTTTCCCGAAAGCAATATACACCAACTGCAAATACAGAACATAGATTCTACATAATCGTCATACTGAGAAACAAAACTGGGGTATACTAAAAGACACATGATGACCGTCTGAAAGAGGACGTTAAGGAGACGAAATCTATGCCACTGTCGACATCTGAAAATGTTAGCATACCTTCAAACAATGTTAATGGTACGAAGGTGACACTACAAACCCAAGACTGAATGAAGCACATCTTCAATGAACTTCAAAAAAAAAAAAAAAATCATGGCTTCACAGAAATCGATTCTGTCTACATTCTGTACAATGGTTTAAAAACTAAGATAACGACAAAATTCAAGATGGTCAGGCCATTCTACGTAAAGACAGTTTACTGACATAATTTCAAACCAATGCACATTCACGCCAGCCAAAATCTGGCTCGCAATTGCAATATCACCCTCATTATTTATAACATAAAGATTACACGCCGGTGAATTTATGCCAGATTGTCTCCTTGTTGTTGTTGTTGTTGTTGTTGATGTTGTTGATAGCTGCCGCTGCCAATTTACGGTTATAACACTCTGAAGTCTCTCCTTTCATACGTTGACGTTTCAGGGACTGCATAGACACCATTGCAGGACAGCTAGACTTATTGGAGTTATTGGAAATATTTCAAGAAAGATTCACAGCGCTCGGACAGCTCCGTATGCGCTCCACCCAAATCCGCCAGCCATTATCTGACAGGTTTCCTGAGCCTACACAAAACCCTAATCGCTGGCAAGGTCTTGAAATAGGGAAAGGCGAGAAAGGACTTAAACAAACACTAAGCTGGCACCACCAGAATGATCGACACATTAAGATGGGCAACGAAGAGGCCAGTTTTTAAAGTTGCAGGCTGGGATTGAACTGAAGACATCAGACCTTGAATCCATGGCTATACCAACTATCCCAGCTACATAGGCAGCTAGACAGGCTGTCAATTTCCAAGCCAGACGAACTTCCTCAAAAGTGACACCACAAATCAAGTAACTAACCAACCAGCAACTAACAAATCTACCAATTAACACATCGACCAGTGAAAACAAGATACCAACTACACAACGAACAGGTTAGGATGGGATCGTGGCCACTGTGGTCCAAAGTCAAAGTGCAGACGATGTACAATTACCTAACAGTTGAACAATGTATCGCGGAACTTATATTCCGTCTGAAAACCAGGTGTGTTGGAGGGGGGGGGGGATGGGGAGAAAAGCACACACAAACGCACAGACACTCGTGCTTTCACACAGATAGATATACATTACCTTGAAACTTTCTGTGCACGCATACATACATGCGCGCGCCCTTGCACGCATTTACACAGACACAAACACACGCACACACACACACAGACGCACGCACGCGCTCGCACAAACACACACACACACATACAGACGCACGCACGCGCGCGCACAAACACACACACACACAGACACACACACACAAATCCACTACCACCACCACCACCACCATCACCACACTACCCGAAGAAACAGAAGGAAAGATCTACTAGCCATGCACTCTACCGATGAACTCGGCATACGACCCCTTGCTCTTTGAAGGAAGGATCACAACAGAATATAGTGTAATCCTCTTCACTCAGAACTCTCTGTTGTAAAACTTCTTCCACCCACCCCCCTCTCCCCACCTACCCCCCCTTCCTCCCCTCTTCCACCCCGCAGTGTCTGGGATTACGTTCACCCAGTGATGCAACGAAATCCGAGATGGCGAAGCCAATCAACATTTTTGCCCTTCTCTTCGTCTCAAACATCACGTGCATACTGACACTTTTTGGAGACAGACAGACAGACTGACAGACAGACAGGCGGACAGACAGACAGGCAGGCAGGCAGACGGACAGACAGACAGACACGCGGATAGACAGGCGGACACAGGCAGGCAGACGGACACAGACAGACAGGCGGACAGACAGACAGGCAGGCAGGCAGACAGACAGGCAGGCAGATGGACAGACAGGCAGATGGACAGACAGACAGACAGACAGGCAGGCAGGCAGGCAGGCAGACGGACAGACAGACAGGCAGACAGACAGACAGACAGGCAGGCAGGCAGACACACGTATAGACAGACGGACACAGGCAGACAGA
>JAPXFY010000013.1:11153749-11171249 GCA_030674185.1 Monoplex corrugatus | reverse complement strand
TTGATTTGACTGACTAACTGAATGACTGACTGATTGATTGATTGATTGATTGATTGATTGATTGATTGATCGATCGATTGTGTGTGTGTGTGTGTGTGTGTGTGTGTGTGTGTGTGTGTTCGCGCGCGTGCCCATGTGTGTGTGTATGTGTTTGCATGTGTGTGACTGTGTGTCAAAACAATTGTGAAAAGGATTTTCTCAAATCTTTATAGGTGGATCTTTACCAAATTTTTGTCAAAGCTGTGGACGTTGAAGAACCATGGAACTTACATTTGGATTGTAAAGATCCAAGGTTAAAATCATTCGGACAAAGAGAGAGAGAGAGAGAGAGAGAGAGAGAGAGAGAGAGAGAGAGAGAGAGAGAAGAGAGACAGACAGAGAGAGACAGACAGAGACAGACAGACAGACAGAGAGAGACAGACAGACAGACAGACAGAGAGAAGAGAGAGAGAGAAGACAGAGAGAGAGAGAGAGACAGAGAGAGAGAGAGAGAGGTGAACGGCGATTTCTCAAGAACTGATGAAAATATTTGCAACGTTTTCACTGTCGTGGCACTTGGCCACTGTCCTTGCTTCATGTCAAGTTCTAATTCAACTAAAAATCTTTTCAAGGTCACAGCTATCTCGAAAACGAGAACATCTGATGTTTTTGTGATAATTTTTGTATGAAAAGGGAGTTTGTTAAAATGGCTGGACCATTTGTTTTGGGAAGAGGGGGGGGGGGGGGTTCTTCCAATCCATCTTTCACTCCTATTATCCACTCCATCTTTTTATCTGTTTTTAAGCTGTTCCTTTGCTCATAATTTCTCGCGCTAGCTCTCTCTTGTTTTTCATTTCGATTTAATATCACTTGTAGTGAAAAGGCATTAAATCAAAGAGCGAACACGCACGCGCTCGCGCGCACACACACACACACAGCGCACGTGCGCGCGCGCGAGCAGCACACACACACACACACACACACACAATAATATATATATATATATATATACACCACACAATCCTTGTCCACTAAAAAAAAAAAAAAAGTCGAACTAGTCATACAAGCACGTGGGTACGTACACTGACAGAGAATCTGTATCATCATCGTCGTCACCATCATCATCACTCTCATCATCGTCGTCGTCATCGTCGTCGTCGCCGCAGTGCAGTGCCACCCCCTTTTACCAAGACTTTAGAAAGGCAAGAAGGCTCAATGGCCTTCAGGGGAAGGGACCCGAGAAATCAGACCATCTCTCCAATGGTTTATACCAAGGCAGCAGGGCGAAAGCCCTGCTCTTCACGATTTTCAACTGCCGTGGGATCTTAAGCGTCCGCAGGATAGAAGGCACATGACTCCAACTCGCTGTCGTCCTCCGAAGACTAATTCGTTCGATTTCTAAAGAGGAGAAATGTCTAGCCTCAACAGGAAACAAACCCTGGAGCCTCCAGTGTAGTTATTGGCAGGCGAATGTCTGAACCATTTTGCACGGTCAAGAAATTTGAATAATACCCTCAATAACACATCCGTATTGTGGATGACATTCGAAGAGATGCCCCTGGCGTTCACCACTCTGTCGAATTTATCGCACAGGGGATTTAAAAAATATACCCCGAATACAAGTTTTACTATATAACTGTAAGAACACTAAAACATACATAAAACGGGCATGAATTACCTAAAATTGCCCCGCATATCTCACTTCCCTAGAGCCAAAAATGTGCTTAATACATGTACCCGGTTATCAATCCTAAGATAAAGTACATAAGACTTTATCGAGCACATATAGGTGAATGGACCAGCAAGGCAGAAAATGATAGGAAGAAATGACAGAAAACAAAGGAACAAGGCAGAAAAAGAGTGACAGAAAAGAGGATAATTTAGCACAGAATTTCCAGAAGGTGGGGATACTATTTATACTGAAAGAGGCGCCCGGCACCCCCACGGGGGGAAGGACAGGACCAAAGACCGTCCAACGACCTTTTTAGTAGAGATGGCATGGGGGGGGGGGGGGGAGAACGGATGAGGATAAGAAGCAATAGCCCCTCATTCCGTAGTCCATGCACTTACCGCTTTGACTTGTTCATTACTGCAGGTATCTGAACGATAGTCTTAAAATCTTATCACAATCTTCATTATGTGAGCTTCTACATACAGGGTTTCCACAACCTTCCAGAACACCACCCCCCCACCCCACACACACACACACACACAAGTCAGAGGGAAAAATGAACGGTAAGAACTGAATCGGATTCCTCATTTTCTGTATTCCTCTCTCTCTCTCTCCCTCCCTCTCTTTCCTTCTCTGTCTCTCTCTCACTCACACACACTCTCTCCCTCCCTCCCTCCCTCTCCTTTCCTTCTCTCTCTCTTTTCTGTCTGTCTGTCCCTGTCTCTCTCTCTCTTCTCTCTCTCTCCTCCCCCCTCACACACAAACACACGCACACAGACAGACACACACACACACACACCACACACACAACACACACACACACACACACACACACACACACACACAACAAACAAACAAAACACACACACAAGCAATACACAAGCAAACGACTACTCTATAACCTATATCAGGCTCTTCATTATCTCCGTCCTCATCACAGCAATATCCTCTGTCTCGCTCCGTGTCCGGACTGCATGCATCTTTGCGCACTTATCCGCAAGAGTTTGGTATCACCTGGTGCATAATACAAGTCTTTCTCCTTCTCCCCGATCCTAACATCTCTTGGTGGCCATACAGGCTGACATCTTAAAGGGAAATCAATGTCTGCGTCTGAATTTCATATTCATACCCAGGGTTTGCAAGCTCCAGAATCGACACGCTCACGTGCGCTCTCTCGTGAAAAAAAAAAAAACACACGCGCGCGTGCACGTGAGCAAACATGCACACACGCGCGCTCCCACGACTGCGCATACACAGTCACATAAACAATTACACACACGCGCGTGCGCGCGTGCAAGTCTACGCTCTTAAACATTCTCACGTAGGTCAACGCACTTATACCAGACGTGTGCGCTCTGACGTGCAGATAAATCCGTGTACACACACACACACACACATACACACACACACACACACACACACACACACACACACACACACACACACACACACACACACACACACACACACACACACACAACCTGTGCCCGCACACAAAATAAATCAATACCTCTCTCTGTGTACATCATCGTTCTACACTTCTTCAAGTATACAACAGAAAAACAGACAAACGGACCAACGGACAAACAGGCAAACAACAACTAAGCAAAACCAACCAACCAACTAACCATACTAACATACATACATACATACATACATATATACATACATACATACATACACACACACACATACATACATGCATGCATACATGCATACGTACATACGTGCATACATCATACATACATACATACACACATACATACACACATACACACACATACAACTAATCAAATATACACACACACACACATAAACGTAATACATACATACAGACATACATACATATACATACAAACATACATACATACATACATACATACACACATACATACATACATACATACATACATACATACATACGTACATACATACATACATACATACATACATACATACATACATACATACATACATACATACATACATACATACATACATACAACTAATCAAATACACAAAACCACGCAGCAACTGCTAACGAGAACGCTAATCTCTTTAATCCGAATCCCAAAGACCGTACTATGGTTCTTTAACTAGCACAAACATATTAACAGTACGCAGACTGCGGCTCATCAGTCTGGTCAAGGATTATATTCGCCAAATATGTTTATTCAGGTCCTTCCTGGTCAAGATATGTGGCCGTTATCTTACACAAACATGTACCAACAGAAAGATAAACACTCCTTCGCTAACAAGCTTTCCTTTCCTTTACGTCAAAAAGAACTTTGCATTAGTCCATGTCTGTTCCATAACGTTCTAACAGCACCTGGCGGACCACACTGACCGATCGATTAACTCGTGCAATAAAGATCTTATCTTTCTTTTTCGATCCCAAAGGAAAACAGCAGATGGTCAAACCATTCTAACCATCGCTCTTTCTTTTTACATCCTTCCCGCCCAAAGATAAAAAAAAAAAAAAAGGAAAGAAAAAAGAAAAACAGGGGAAAAAAAACTTTTCCAGAAAGATGTGAAAGGAGTGCATGTCTATGTGGGTGTGTGCGTACGTGTGTGTGCATGCACGCGTGTGTGTGCATGAGTGAGTCTCTCTCTCTCTCTCTCAAACTCTCTCTCTTTCTCTACACGCGTGCCCGAGTTTGTGTTATATGTGTGTGTGTGTGTGTGTGTGTGTGTGTGTGTGTGTGTGTGTGTGTGTGTGTGTGTGTGTGTGTGTGTGTGTGCGTGCGTGCATGCGTGTGTGTGTGTGTGTGTGTGTGCGTGCGTGCGTGCGTGCGCGTGCGTGCGTGCGTGCGTGCGTGCGTGTATGCGTGTGCGTGTGTGTGTGTGTGTGTGTGTGTGTGTGTGTGTGGTGTGTGTGTACACATGTTTATTTCACACGAAGAAAGGATAGGTTTCGTAGAATAATTCGACCATCTTAACAATCGTGTCAAGTTTCCTCTATCCTCGAGTGTGTGTGTGACATAAAACCTTGACTGCATGTAGATTGCGTTTCTGAACACAGAAGAGCTTTTACTTTGAACACATCATCAGAGAAACTGAAGGCTGAAAGCAACTTAAGTCCACTGTGAGCTGGGAACAAACTGATGAAAAGAAACAAAAACAAAACATAAAAAATCGGCGAAGCGTTGTAAGAACAAACGTCGTCTGCGCCATCATTGTTTTTTTCCCCTCAATATCATCATCATCATCATCATCATCATCATCATCATCATCATGTGCCCTGCTGCATGGCGTTGGCGATCATGGCCCTCCTTAGGAATCTATCCCTTCTCGCTGCAAGTACATCTCCCACCTTCTCTGTCCTAAGCAAGTCTGTACAATATTTATTCCCAAGATCTAACTGGTGCCTCTTTCCCTCCAGCTTTCTTGTTGTGACTAGGTGATCTAATTTCTCTTGCCTCATAAAATGTCCTATAAATGTTGCTTGTCTTTTCCAAATCTTCTTCATAAATGTTCTTTTTGTGTCTGCCTCCTTCAAAACTGTCTCGTTTGTTTTCTTTGCTGACCATGGAACTCTTTAATATTCTTCTAAGAAACCACATTTCAGCTGTCTCAATCGGCCTCAGTCTCTCAATATGTGGGTATCAATTTATTACAATTCAGCTTCTGTAGGAGGCGAAAATCACTCAAAATCGCATGTTTTATACACTGACAATATTCTCTAGGGTTCTGAAAGGGAAATCGTTGCACAGTTTCAGTTTCAGTTTCTCAAGATGACGTCTCCGTGCTCGGAACGAATTCCACATGCACTAACGTCACAGGTGCCATGTGTATGGTGATCGTGGCACAAGCCTTAAGCCTGCACATATACCCATAGCTGGCCAGGTCCTGAGGTCCTACCTAGACTATGTCTTACCTAGTCTATATTTTACACTGGAAGAAAGTGCAGGTGCACACGGAATGGAAGTGAGCACAGAAAAAAGCAAAGTCCTGGTCAACAGCACAACCAACACCCATGCTGAAATCTACATGAACGGGCAACAGCTTGAAGAAGTGGACGCTTTCAAATACCTTGGCGCCACTCTCACCAAAGACGGTCGCTCTACAACAGAAATCAAGACCAGACTAGCGATCGCAACAGCAGCAATGGTAAAGCTAAACAAGATCTGGAAGAGCAGAGAGATCGGCTTTCCATCGAAGATGAAGCTGTACAAGTCCCTGGTGCTCCCCATCCTGCTGTATGGATGCGAGAGCTGGACCATAACAGCAGAGACCACCAAGAGAATCCAGACGTTTGAAACTAAATGCTTCAGGCGCTTGCTCGGGATCTCTTGGCAAGATCGGAAGACAAACGACTTTGTGTGGAGCCAAATAACAACACTCGCAGGCCCACAAGAACCCCTCCTGGCAACAGTCAAGAACAGGAAGCTGTCGTGGTTCGGGCATGTCACACGCCACAACTCACTGCCCAAAACGGTCCTCCAGGGTACACTGGGAGGCGGCAGACGAAGGGGACGACAAGCCAAATGCTGGATGGACAACATCAAAGAATGGACCATGTTGGATGGCCCCACGCTGGTGCGACAGGCGGAGGACAGGACCGGTTGGCGACGGCTGGCTTCAAGAGTGTCTCTCATCTCTCCTCTATGCCCATCACGGGCAGGAGAATGATGATGATGATGATGATGATGATGATATTTTACACTGGTATTTTATCAGCCTTCCACTAGAATAATCTTGGTTACATGTAAATGACGTGTACGGGTGTATCTTACTTTCATAAAAGGAACATATATATAAAGCAAACAAATGAATATTAAAGGTCTGAATCACAACACAACTAGTTATTCTGTATAAACTCGTCTCACATGGCAGAACCCCCTCCCCCTGGTCAATGCCCAAATGTTCAGCTGTCTATCAACTAGGTGAAGACAATATTTTCTTAATCACATATAGGTAAGTCAGTCAGTCCTTATACATAAGAAGAAAGTACATGTTATATACATTGACACTGTACTCTTGGCTGCTGAGGGGAAACCGTTGCACATCATCATACACATACTGAAGAAGAAAGTTAGATATGATTACAGTTAACAACTGTTGTCCTTAAGTTTGGTAGAAAGATTTTGAAAATTTTCTTTCACAAGGTCTAGTTTTATGGTCTCCCCCCTCACCCCCCCACCCCCATTCTTGATGCCTCTGTGACCCTCAAGAAGCTTCGCATGAAATAAAAAAAAACTTACGAGTATCGAAGACATAGTAAACTGTAACAGAAGTGCAACAAAAAAAAAAAAGATTTTAGATACTGTCAGAGATATTACTGAAAATACTGTTAAAACACACCTTCCTTAACCCTTTGACTCCTGCACCCTGTGTTTTCCAGTATTTGTTTGAACGCTGGCAATCACTTTGATTTAGACTACTGTGCTACTATTATCATCATCATCATTGTTATAAATATGACAAAATATGTTTACACTTATTATTGTTATCATTATCATCAACATCGTATGATCATCATCATCATCATCGACGACGACGACGACAACGATGATGATGATACATATGGCATTTATTAATGTTACTGTTGTTATCATCATCACCATCATCATTACTATTATCATCATCATCACTGATCTAAATATGACGAATATTATACAATTATTATGGTTACAATTATCATCATTATTACTATCAATTTTATTAGTATTTGTATCGAGTATTAGTGTTAGTATTATTATCATCTGAATGTCGAGAGTTCCATGGACAGCAGAGAAAACAAACGAGACAGTCTTGAAGGAGGCAGACACAAGAAGAACATTAATAAAGATTAAGAAAAGACAAGCAACATTTACGGGACATTTCATGAGGCAAGAGAAATTAGAGCACCTAGTCACAACAGGAAAGCTGGAGGGAAAGAGAGCACTGGATAGACCCAGGGAGAAAATACTGGACGGACTTGCAGAGTGGCTGAGGTCAGACAGGGTGGGAGATGTACTTGCAGCGATAAGGAATACATCCGTATAGAGGGCCGTGATCGCCAACGCCATGCGGCAGGGCACATGATGATGATTATTATTATCATTAATCATTTAATACAGAATTTAGGTCCTGCCTCGAAGATTTCACTTGGTCATGAAGTTTTGAGTTGGTACCAGAAGTCTTTCAGACGACTTACTATGCGAATGGGCAGGGCGCACAGGACTATCCGAGTGTTGTATGTGTCCTTCTTGAACATAATTTCAATTTCTTATTTCAATTTCCTAGCATATCAGACCTCTTCCTAAATGTAATAAAGATCAGACCGCTTGGTAACCCTAACCCTAACCCTAAATGTAAAAAATATCAGACCTCTTCCTAACCCTAATGTAAAAAGATCAGACCTCTTCCTAACCCTAAATGTAATAAAGATCAGACCTCTTCCTAACCCTAACCGTAAATGTAATAAAGATCAGACCTCTTCCTAACCCTAATGTAATAAAGATCAGACCTCTTTCTAACCCTAAATGTAATAAAGATCAGACCTCTTCCTAACCCTAACCGTAAATGTAATAAAGATCAGACCTCTTCCTAACCATAACCCTAAATGTAATAAAGATCAGACCTCTTCCTAACCCTAAATGTAATAAAGATCAGACCTCTTCCTAACCATAACCCTAAATGTAATAAAGATCAGACCTCTTCCTAACCCTAACCGTAAATGTAATAAATATCAGACCTCTTCTTAACCCTAAATGTAATAAAGATCAGACCTCTTCCTAACCCTAAATGTAATAAAGATCAGACCTCTTCCTAACCCTAACCCTAAATGTAATAAATATCAGACCTCTTCTTAATCCTAAATGTAATAAAGATCAGAACTCTTCCTAACCCTACATGTAATAAATATCAGACCTCTTCTTAACCCTAAATGTAATAAAGATCAAAACTCTCCCTAACCCTAAATGTAATAAAGATCAGACCTCTTCCTAACCCTAAATGTAATAAAGATCAGACCTCTTCCTAACCCTAACCCTAAATGTAATAGAGATCAGACCTCTTCCTAACCCTAAATGTAATAAAGATCAGACCTCTTCCTAACCCTACATGTAATAAAGATCAGACCTCTTCCTAACCCTAAATGTAATAAAGATCAGACCTCTTCCTAACCCTAACCCTAAATGTAATAAAGATCAGACCTCTTCCTAACCCTAACCCTAAATGTAATAAAGATCAGACCTCTTCCTAACCCTAAATGTAATAGAGATCAGACCTCTTCCTAACCCTAACCCTAAATGTAATAAAGATCAGACCTCTTCTTAACCCTAAATGTAATAAAGATCAGACCTCTTCCTAACCCTAAATGTAATAGAGATCAGAACTCTTCCTAACCCTAAATGTAATAGAGATCAGACCTCTTCCTAACCCTAACCCTAAATGTAATAAAGATCAGACCTCTTCCTAACCCTAAATGTAATAGAGATCAGACCTCTTCCTAACCCTAACCCTAAATGTAATAAAGATCAGACCTCTTCCTAACCCTAAATGTAATAGAGATCAGACCTCTTCCTAACCCTAAATGTAATAGAGATCAGACCTCTTCCTAACCCTAACCCTAAATGTAATAGAGATCAGACCTCTTCCTAACCCTAACCCTAAATGTAATAGAGATCAGACCTCTTCCTAACCCTAAATGTAACAAAGATCAGACCTCTTCCTAACCCTAAATGTAATAGAGATCAGACCTCTTCCTAACCCTAAATGTAATAGAGATCAGACCTCTTCCTAACCCTAAATGTAACAAAGATCAGACCTCTTCCTAACCCTTAATGTAACAAAGATCAGACCTCTTCCTGAATGTAATAAAGATCAGACCTCTTCCTAACCCTAAATGTAACAAAGATCAGACCTCTTCCTAACCCTAAATGTAACAAAGATCAGACCTCTTCCTAACCCTTAATGTAATAGAGATCAGACCTCTTCCTGAATGTAATAAAGATCAGACCTCTTCGTAAATGTAATATAGATCAGACCTCTTACTAACTGTGATAAAGATAATAAAGATTCAATAAAAAATGCTGCAAAATTCTTGTACATACATCTTCTAGACAAACACGTACTACGACAGAATTAGAGTCCTGCTTTGGGGTAATCCCAATCAATCTCTCAAGAAAAAAGCAACAAGCACGCACGCACGCACGCACGCAAGCACACTAACACACACACACACACTCACACCTACCTCCGATCGACATGAAAAATACTCCACTTCCATCCCTATCCCTCATTATTCAAGAGAGACTGAAAACACTTGACATAATGACACTACAGAACACACCAGCTTTTCAAAATGACCTTGACAACCAGGTATAGTTGACTAGACGCTAGAAACAGACAAATGGACACACGTACAATACACTCTCTCGCACTTCATCCGATTAGTTTCCCTATTTAAAAAGAAAGGGGGGAGGGGTAGGGGAATGAGTGATACCCCACCATTTGTCTTCCTTCCACGAGGCAGCGAATGGCCTTGACCGACATAAACAGTTGTCTGGATGTCTGGTTACCAGGAAACGGGTATAAATGATTGCAACGGATGCATATTTCTTGGCACATTGCCTCAGAGGCTATTGACTTCACAAAGCCTTTGTTCGCTTCGATCTACAGTGCACAGCAAGCAGTGACCGAAATGTTGTGAATATATCTCACTCACTCAATCACTCATTTACACACACACACACACACACACACACACACACACACACACACAACACACACACACACACACACACACACACACCTGCGCGTGATACACCGTGAGTGTGTGTGTGTGTGTGTGTGTGTGTGTGTGTGTGTGTGTGTGTGTGTGTGTGTCTGTGTGTGTGTGTGTGTGCGCGGTGTCTGTGTGTGTGCCTGTGTCTCTATGTGTGTCTCTCTCTCTCGGAAAAAACAAAAACAAACAAACAAACAAATGTCATATAAGATTTGCAGAACCAACTGACAGCATCTCTAATAACACTTTTCTATTCATGTGCCGATGAATGACTTACACGGAGCAGCCGTAAAGCAATTTTCTAAACCTTTCACAGACGATAAATTTCACTTGTGTTCAGCTGACTGGGTGCAGCACTTCGTCACTTATTTCAGCTTCACACGCACAAACTTAACAACACACAAATAATCGAACCGTACACTAACGACAAAATGATAACAATAATAATAATAATGACAACTATAACAATAACAATATAATACTGTAATAATAATAATAATAATAACAATAATATGATAATAATAAGATAAACATAAAGACAGAATCTGCGAGACCACGCGAATCCGCCGTCAGACTTTCATCTGCATATCAACTATCAACCAGCTGTGGACTTTAACGTTTCAGAAATATTAAAAAGAATGAAATAAAATAAAATGAAAAATAAAGACAAAGAAATATATGTTGACACCGAAATATTAACAACAATTAAATAAAATACGAGAAAAACAACAACACACACACAAAGACATAAAGAAAGATAAGAATTAAACTGGCAAGGAACACGCGAAATATCCTCACAGATCATCATATAATTGCACCGATCGTCTTCACCTCATAAGAACGTTAAAGGGAGACAATGCAATTCAGCCCGATGATACTCAGAAACGACACCGAACAATTAGGAAAGTTTAAACTCCGGTCTCGTCTTGAATGAACGTAGAACATTATCAGAAAAGGTCATTTTCTATCTGAAAATATCAAATAAACAAATAACTCATTGCTGCGTAAATGAAAACATAAATAAAACGAAAAAGTGAAGGTCAAATAATAGAGACGGTTAGAAGTACACAAAGAAAACATTAGGAACACGCTAAGCCCGTGAAAGAGTGCGATTAAGCAAAAAGCGTGAGACAGACACAGAGAGAGAGAGAGAGACAGGGAGGGGAGGGAGGAGGGAAGAAGGGAGGGAGGGAAGAAGGGCGGGGAGTAAGAGGGGGGACAAACAGACAATGTGTGTGCACTTTAATCAGCGTATGTGAATAATGCTGTTTCGGGTATCTCTTTCTCTGCTCTCTTCGTCTTTCAGTCTTTCTATGTGTGTGTCTGTGTTTTGTGTGTGTGTGTGGGGGGGGGGGGGGGGGTGAGAGAGAGTGAGAGAGAGGGAGGAGAGACAAAGAAGAGAGAGTGAGTGTGTGTGTGAGAGGGAGAGAGAGAGAGAGGGAGAGAGAGACAGACAGAGTCAGTGTGTGTGTGTGTGTGTGTGCGGCGCGCGCGTGTGTGTGTGTGTGCGCGCGCGCGCGCGTGAGTGTGTGAGAGAGAGAGAGAGAGACAGGCAAGCAGACAGACAGACAAACAGGCAATGTGTGAGCTCTCTGTCAGGGAATGTGAACAAAGATATGTAGTTTATATATCTCTCTGCTCTCTACCGCCTCTCACTATGCCGCGCGTGCCCTGTGTGTGTGTGTGTGTGTGTGTGTTGTGTGGTGCGTGCGTGCGTGCGTGCGTGTGTGCGTGCGTGCGTGTGCGTGTGTGTGTGTGTGTCTGTGTGTGTATGTGTGCGTATGTATCCGTGCGTGTGCGTGCGTAGAACGTATATATGTACAGTATGTCTGCCTGTCTCTCTGTTTATGCGAGCAGTGTGTGTTCATATGCACCAGAGTACCTTTTCACAAAAGAATACTACAACAAGATTAGAATCTAACAAAAAGAAAGAAAAGAAAGAAAAAAAAGACAGAAAGAAAGGAAGCAAAGAAAGAAAGAAAGAAAGCAAGAAATAAGGAAAGAAAGAAAGGAAGGAAGGAAGACAGAAAGAAGCAAGCAAGCAAGCAAGCAAGCAAGCAAACAAACAAACAAACAAACAAAGCCCTCCTTACCTGTTATGCCTCGCCTCAGGCAAACTAAAATCAATAGCGGACACCTTGACACGGGGGCAGAGGAAGATGTTGGCGGTGTTCAACTTGCGGAGCACGATGCCCTTGGCGTGCAGGTAGCCCATGCCCTGCGCCACCCCTTGGAGGATTTGAACCCTGGTATGCAGCGTCATCTTCTCCCTTTGCATGTGGATGTGTTCGAATAACGGCTTGCCCGTCACGTAACTGCAACGCACACGCACACGCACATGCACACGCACACGCACACACAGACCCAGGCATGTATTTGTTGAATATGACACTGGCAAAGAACGTAATAAACTGTAAGCTGATTCGTTTCTATTTCCAAAACCTGCCCAGACAGATTTTTATCCTCGCACATATGCTCAAATTAGTTAATCAGATCGGATTCTTCGAAAACAACAAGAAAAGACGATAAAGAGAGACAACAGTAATTACAAGCCGATTACAAAATCAACAATAATTATGATAACAACAGAAATAAAAACAACAATAACATAAAAACAAAAAACATCTGGTGATGGTGGTGGTGATGGTGTGGTGATGATGATGATGATGATGATGATGATGATGATGATGATGATGATGATGATGATGACAACAGCAGCAGCAGCTGCAGCGGCAACAACAATAATATTACTAGTAATACTATAATTCAGTGCTCTGGAAGACGTTGGCAACAGTGAGGAACAATGGACAAAGTTGAGAAACTCGATAAATGAAGCTTGTGAAATAATCACAACAGTAGATAGAAAAGCAAAAAAGAACTGGATGACAAAAGAAATTGTAGGCTTGATGGAAGAACAGAGGAAGGCAAAGGGAAAGGAGGAAAGATACAGGAATAACAAACAAAGAAATCAGGAATAGGTGCAATGAAGCTAAGGATGCTTAGCTCAATACAAAATGTAAAGAAATAGAAGACCGACACAAAACGATCCTCAGGGTATGTATAGAAGAACTGAAAAAATTGTCCACAGGAAAAATACATGCACATCAACTGGTTGCTTAAAATCGAAAGATGGTACGCTTATCATGGAAAAAGACAAAATATTTAAAATAGATGGGGAGAATACACTAAACACATTTTTGAAGATGACAGAAACGAAGAACACATTATAAGAAAGAACTTTGAAGGACCACCCATAATGAAAGATGAAGTTAGAGCAGCACTGAAAAGGATGAAACCAAGAAAAGCCCCAGGACTAGATAATATTACTACAGAGATGACTGAAGCCATAGAGGAATTTGGTATTGAAAAAATAACAGTCCTCCTAAATGAAATTTATGACACTGGAAAAATCCCGTAAGATATGTCAAAATCAATTTTCATTGCTGTTCCAAAGAAAACAGAACAGAATGCGAACTCCATCGCACAATCAGCTTGACGAGTCATGTAACAAAAATCCTATTAAGAATAACCATGATGAGGACAAGGAATAGAATCAAAAGAAAAATAGCAGAAGAACAGTGTGGATTTGTGGAAGGGAAAGGAACTATTAATGCCATATACACCCTAAGAACTATCACAGAGAGGTCAATCGAGTTGAATAAGGATTTATATTTATGCTTGATTATAGTATAATCATACTATACCAAGGCTTTCGATCGGATAAGACACGAAGAATTGATCAACCAATTAGAAAGACTCACTATTAATGGAAAAGATCTACGAATGATCAGAAATATGTATTCGGAACCAACAGCTGCAATCAGAATAGAAAACAATATAAGCTCTTTCCAAAATATCAAAAAAGGAGTCAGACAAGGTTGTGTTCTGTCACCAGATCTATTTTCACTTTACAGCGAAAACATCATGAGAAACCTAGAAGAATACCCTGGATTAAAGGTTGGAGGACAAATGATAAACAACGTACAATACGCAGATGACATCGTGCTAATTGCAGAAAATGAAAGGGACATACAAAATCTTGCGAATATAATAGAAATAGAAAGTTTGGAGCTAAACAGCAAGGAGACTGAAGTCATGGTAATCAGTAAAAACATGAAAAATAACAGCAAAGGGCACAACTTTGAGACAGGTTGATAAGTTTAAATATCTGGGAACGATCATCTCACCAGACAGCAGATGCATATCAGAAATAGCCAGCAGAATCGGTCAAGCCAAAACAGCATTCAAGAAGATGAAAAGCATTCTTACCAACAAATGCCTATCAATTAACATCAGGAAGAAAGTTCTTGAAAGTTATATAGAACCGATAATGTTATACGGTTGTGAGGCGTGGACAGTCAACAAGCAAGGCCAGAACAAGATTGGGGCAGCCGAGATGTGGTTTCTAAGAAGAATATTGAGAGTTCCATGGACAGCACAGAAAACAAACGAGACAGTCTTGATGGAGGCAGACACAAGAAGATCATTCATAAGGAAGATTAGGAAAAGACAGCAACATTTATAGGCCATTTTATGAGGACAGGGGAATTGGAGCACCTGGTCACAACAGGAAAGCTGAAGGGAAAGAGAGCACCAGGTAGACCAGGGAGAAAATATTGGACGGACTTGCAGGGTGGCTGAAGACAGAGAAGGTGAAAGATGTGCTTGCGGCAACAAGGGATAGATACATATGGAGGGCCATGATCTCCAACGGCATGCGGCAGGGCACTTGATGATGATGAATATAATAATAATGATGATGATGATGATGATAAGCAATGTTCAAACCATATGAACAGTCTTTCAATAAACAAACAACAAACAACACAACAATAATAATAATAACAGTCGTAGTAGCAGTAGTGGTAGTAGTATAATAATAATATTAATAATAATAAAAAAGATATATAATAATAATAATAGTAATAATAATAATAATATAATAATAATAATAATAACAACAATCGTCCCTTTTAAG
This sequence comes from Monoplex corrugatus, assembly GCA_030674185.1. Taxonomy (NCBI): domain Eukaryota; kingdom Metazoa; phylum Mollusca; class Gastropoda; order Littorinimorpha; family Ranellidae; genus Monoplex; species Monoplex corrugatus. The sequence goes on along the minus strand of JAPXFY010000013.1, from coordinate 11,155,907 downwards.
GAAGATTGTTTGCACATTCGATATGGTGAAATAATAAAAAGCACGTTATTATCATAACTCTCTCGATCTCTTTCATGGATCAGACAACCTGTACACCATATCGCAAATCACTACCCAGGTCAAACGATAAGCCGATCAAAATTTTCGAATTTCTGAATCCCTGCAACACGAACAATCTGGTTACGGGCAAAACCCAGTTCGCCACCTTAAGAGCCACATGTTGGCATGGTCTCTCCCAGGGGAAAGCCCAAGGCTCGGGCTCTGATATCTCATGATTAACAACAGACAACAAAGAACTTCTTTCGGTGGTGTCAGAGTAAGACAGAGGAATCGACGGGACCACTGACCAATACGGTGGTGTCGGTGAAAAACCCCTTGTTCAGCGGTTACTTAATACCTGTGGGCAGTTTAATACGTTACATATATATGTGGCTTATTGTGGATTTGTATGATATACCATTGATTATATCGGTCTGTCTGTCTGTCTGTCTGTCTGTCTCTCTCTCTCTATATATATATATATATACATACATACATACATACATACATACATACATATATACACACACACACACACACACAATATATATATATATATATATATATATATATATATATATATATATATATTAAATCCGTATTAAACATTTTCAATTTTTCAGTTTCTTTAACCTAAAACAATGGGCCATGGATTGGTCACTCAATCTAACACTTCTAAGCAGACCAAGCATGTGATCTATACACCTAGTATAAAAAAACATTCCGTCCTTAACACAGCCTGTAAATACATGCTGACACATTTCCATCTGCAAACGACAAGACAGGCAAATAGGCAGACAGGTCAACTCATAAAATCACATGCACAAAGAGAGAAGCTGAAGAGCAACATTCACGGATGCGACAAAACAATGAGGGAAAAATCCCTACGAACAAAAAGAAACAAACTTGGCAGAAGACATGGTTCTCATGGCGAAGGGGATACAAGCACGCAACAAGAAAGCAATTATTTACAAGCTTCAGGAGATTAACGACAGCTTAAACACACCTGTCACCGTTAAACATGCAAATCTGAAATAAGGGAACCTTCTACCAGAAAGAATGAGCGATAAAAACGACAGAGACAACACTTTAGAGAGCTGTTTGATAATAAATCATCAGACAAGAATGCCGCTATATAAAACAATTTCAAGACATCTTGATATCAACAAACAGTTTAGACATCTTGATATCAACACTGATATTGTTACTGAAAACAAAAATAACCCAAACATCAAGACATCCACGACTGGAAAAGCTTCTGTCAACACGGGCCAAACAGAACAATCATCAATACATAGACCTCCACACGACTGGAATAATGGACTCAAACTGTGCGTGCACTAGCAGCTGACTGACAAAGCCATGAATGCAGTTTGGACATGCAAACAACTAAACAGAAAAACGTGAAACAGCAGTGAACTTGTGAACCTTATTTCTGTACCACTGATGGCACTTGTGAACCTTATTTCTGCTTCACTGATGGCACTTGTGAACCTTATTTCTGCACCACTGATGGCACTTGTGAACCTTATTTCTGCATCACTGATGGCACTTGTGAACCTTATTTCTGCATCAATGATGGCGCATGATCGAACACATGTTCAAATTAACTTCTACACAACTCATAGTCTCTCTCTCACTCTCTCTCTCTCTCTCTCTCTTCTCTCACTCTCTACTCCTCGTCTCTCTCTTCTCTCTCTGTACTTCTCTCTCTCTCGTCTCTGAATAAAATATATGGTACGATTTCTCGAGTCCTTATGGTGGATCTTACCAAATTCTGGTCAAATATGTGGATTGTCAAAGGAATGGCTGAAGGGAAGGCCCCCAAGGTCAAAGTCACACGGACAGAAAATCTCTAAATTACTAAATCAGTAGTTTTTAAAATAAAAAAAAAAGTGAACATCACTTTCTCAGGATCTTCTGATAATATTTTAATTCTGTTTTCACTGTTGTAATAGACTGCTGTTGCTCTTGGTGCACGTCACGTATAATTACGTCTGGAGTTTCTTCAAGGTCACAGTGACTGATTTTCGAGGTCAAGTGTATGTTCATGATTACACAGTATGAAACGAAAATTATTTTAAAAATTCATAGAATCAAATTTCTAGATAAGATTACG
>JAPXFY010000013.1:11118749-11148749 GCA_030674185.1 Monoplex corrugatus | reverse complement strand
GGTGGATGACCTTCATCCTCACAACCGCCTACGTGCAGCATTCTCCTCCCATCCCAGTCACCACTTCTCCACTACCGCAGGGCTTTGCCATAGCTGATGATTCAGCAAAGCCAAAATAGCATTCAAGAAGACTAAAAGCATTCTTACAACAATTGCTGTCAATTAACATCAGGAAGAGAGTTCTTGAATGTTATATATAGAACCAATACTGTTGTACGGTTGCGAGGCGTGGACAGTCAACAAGCAAAGCCAGAACAAGATTGAGGCACCCGAGATGTGGCTTCTAAGAAGGATGTTGAGAGTTCCATGGACAACAAAGAAAACAAACGAGACAGTCTTGATGGAGGCAGACACAAGTAGATCATTCATAAGGAAAGGGGAATTGGAACACCTGGTCACAACGGGAAAGCTGGAGGGAAAGAGAGCACCGGGTAGACCCAGGGAGAAGATGCTGGACGGACTTGCAGAGAGTGGCTGGGGACAAGGAGGGTGGAAGAGATGCTTGAGGCAACAAGAGATAGAGACAGATGGAAGTCTATAATCGCCAACGCCATGTGGCAAGGCACCTGATGATGATGATGATGATGATGATGATTCAGCGCCCCCTTGTTTCAGTTTGCCTAAATACCTGACTAGAACAGGAAATATTTAAAGAGTGTTGGGAGGGGTGTGCAATCCCTCTACAGTTTCTTTCCTACTGACGCAGTTATTTCCACAGATGCAGTCAATGCCACGCACAGAACGGCCTCAGCAAGTGTGGCTTTATTGTTTGGAAGTATCCTACTCCTAATCTCTTGATCAAGAACCCTTCTCGGAAACACGACTACATTTACCTAAAGCAGGGCACTTTGTGCTTTTGAATTCAAAGTTGTTCCTCTTCCAGGTGGACTGCCTTGACAGTACTAACGAATTTCATTTACCGGGTTTGAACTTAACCCTTTCTGTATGCTTAAAAACGCACTTCATGTATCCAAGTTTGATTTTAACCCTTTCTGTACGCTTAAAAACAAGCTTCATGTACCCAGGTTTGATTTGAACCCTTTCTGTGCGCTTAAAAAAGAGCTTCATATATTTGGATTTGATTTTAACCCTTTCTGTATGCTTAAAAACGAACTTCATGTACCCAGGTTTAATCTTAACCCTTTCTGTATGCTTAAAAACGAGCTTCATATACCCAGGTTTGATTTTAACCCTTTCTGTACGCTTAAAAACGAACTTCATGTATCCAAGTTTGATTTTAACCCTTTCTATATGCTTAAAAACGCACTTCATGCATCCAAGTTTGATTTTAACCCTTTCTGTACGCTTAAAAACGAACTTCATGTATCCAAGTTTGATTTTAACCCTTTCTGTATGCTTAAAAACAAACTTCATGTACCCAGGTTTGATTTAACCCTTTCTGTGCTTAAAAACGAACTTCATATATCTGGGTTTGATTTTAACCCTTTCTGTATGCTTAAAAACGAACTTCATGTACCCAGGTTTGATTTTAACCCTTTCTGTATGCTTAGAAACGAGCTTCATATATCTGGGTTTGATTTTAACCCTTTCTGTGTGCTTAAAAACGAACTTCATGAACCCAGGTTTGATTTTAACCCTTTCTGTATGCTTAAAAACGAACTTCATGAACCCAGGTTTGATTTTAACCCTTTCTGTATGCTTAAAAACGAACTTCATGTACCCAGATTCGATCTTAATCCTGCACTGAACATCTTGAATAAAGTCAAAGAGACAACAACTTCTTTGGAAGGCTCGTTACTGGTGATGAAACGTGGATTCACTATTATGAAACGGAATCAAAGAGGCAGTCAATGGAATGGCGCCACCCTACGTCACCAAAACCGAAAAAGTTCAAGACGGAAAGGTCAGCTGGGAAAATCAGGGCGACTGTCTTTTGGGATGCTCAAGGTGTTATTCTGGTTGATTTCTTGCCAAGAGGAGAAACAGTAAACTCTGAGGCATACATTAAGACCATGACGAGGCTCAAAGCGAGAATCCGACGAGTGAGATCCAACTTGCAAATTGATAATGTCCTCCTTTCTGCATGACAATGCTCGACCACACACAAGCATCAGGACAAGGGTGACAATCGCCTCATTCGGGTGGACAAATTTACCGCATCCTCCATACTCACCAGACTTACTGCCTTCAGACTGTCATCTCTTCGGCCCCGTGAAAGAGGTTTGAGAGGCAAACATTACGCCAGTGACGAGGAAATGAAAACTGCAGTGAAGACGTGGCTCCAAGCACAGTCAACAGAATTTTACGAGGCAGGGATACATGCCCTCATTCGAAGGTGGAACATTGCTATTGAGAGAAACAGTGACTATGTTGAGAAGTAGGGATGTGATCCGCAGATGACTAGCTTCATTTTGATGTATGATACATGTTTCTGTGTCGGTAATTGTTCCTGTACTAAGGAAAAAGGCATTACTTTTTTACTCACCCTCGTACAACCATACTTAAGAACATGTCATGAAGAAAAATCTGTTTTCTACAAGGAAGAACATTGGCATATAATTGTTCCACTTAGCATGAAAAATAGACAAGTGAAAGTCTATTTTGGCATTACACTGTTCACTTTTGAACATAAGATTTAGCATTCTTTGGAAAGTACGTATATTAAGAATACATCTATCAGTTTTCCATTTATAGAGAAATTATTTTGCGAGCATTATTATAAGGGCAAATGTTCTATCTGTTTTTACATTCAATATTCTATGTTTTTATCTTTTGATCAATACCAAACAACACAAGATTTTCCGTGTGTGTTGCCTTTCATAAAAGGAATTGTAATTTAGACTCGTTCAACTGTGGGGTATAAAACTTTTTTGAAGAGTTCATTAAAAAAAACTTTATTTAAAACATCAATAGCATGAGATGATAAGTATTCTTCAATAACAATATTCTCATAATAACCTGTCTAGACCAGAAGCTTTTCCATTTTCAGACTACAAATTGCCTGTAACACTTCTGCGTGGATAATTTCAGCATTTGTTCATAGATGCTCGAGTTCTACATCAACCACTTCGGGTCCAGCAATAGGTCTTGTGCAATGTCATGAACTTTTAATATTTGTCTACATTGCTCAAACTGTTTATCAGTTGAGATACTGTACAGGGTTTTTGTATTTTTGGGAGAACTTTGGTTTGTTTCCATAAATCTTGATGGTTTGACATATTCTTCAATAATTCTTATAAACTGTATTCACTTTTTTTTAATTTTAACCCTTTGACTTCCAGAGCCTGTGCAAAACTCTGTATGCTGGCAGGGTCTTGAACTAAAGAGCTTCAAAGGGGAGGGGGAAAGGCCTTTGAAACACTAAGCTGACACCACCAGAATAATGGAAACATTAAGATGGGCAGCAAACAAGCCAGTGTTTAATGTTGCGGCCAAGGACAGAATTCAAGGTATCAGATCCTGAGTCCATGACTCTATCAAAAGAACACACCAGTCCGCCGGCAGATTTGGGTGGAGCGCATATGGAAATGTCCGCCTGCGATGAATCCCTCCTGAACAAACTCCAAACTCCTTTGACTCCCCTACCCTATGCATCAACTGAAAAATTTTTACCCTTTAACCCTTTCAAACCGCAGTCTGGATCGATTCTGTTGACTAGTTAACTGTCTGCCATGTTTTCCTGTTTTGATGTCAAAAACTGTAATGTGTTCAGCGAAAGATCATTGTTGTACATTTACATACGTGCAACATCCGTTTGCATAATATAAATGGCTGAATTAATGTCACCGAGACAGAGGCAGTGTTGTGTGTGTGTGTGGTGTGTGTGTGTGTGTGTGTGTGTGTGTGTGTGTGTGTGTGTGTGTGTTGTGTGTGTGTGTTGTGTGTGTTGTGTGTGTGTGTTGTGTGTGTGTCTGTGTGTGTTGTTCTGTGTGTTGTTGTTTTGTGTGTGTCTGTGTGTGTCTGTGTGTGTCTGTGGTGTGTGTGTTGTGTGTGTTGTTGTCTGTGTGTTGTGTGTGTGTCTGTGTGTGTCTGTGTGTTGTCTGTGTGTTGTCTTGTGTGTTGTGTTGTGTGTGTGTCTGTGTATGTCTGTGTGTTGTCTGTGTGTGTGTCTGTGTGTATGTCTGTGTGTTGTCTGTGTATGTCTGTGTGTGTGTCTGTGTGTATGTCTGTGTGTATGTCTGTGTTGTCTGTGTGTGTGTCTGTGTGTGTCTGTGTGTATGTCTGTGTGTGTCTGTGTGTATGTCTGTGTGTATCTGTGTGTCTGTGTGTGTGTCTGTGTGTGATGTGTCTGTGTGTGTCTGTGTGTATGTCTGTGTGTGTGTCTGTGTGTATGTTGTGTGTGTGTCTGTGTGTGTGTCTGTGTGTTGTCTGTGTGTTGTCTGTGTGTATGTCTGTGTGTGTGTCTTTTTTGTGTGTGTCTGTATGTTGTGTGTATGTTAATGCATGAATTCAAAGGTTAAGTTTTTGCTTTGCTAGCATGGCTGACAAGGCAGGAAGCTGGTGGACAGGTGCGGAAGTCAAAGGGTTAAGTTTTTGCTTTGCTAGCATGGCTGACAAGGCAGGAAGCTGGTGGACAGGGTGCGGAAGTCAAAGGGTTAAGTTTTTACTTTGCTAGCATGGCTGACAAGGCAGGAAGCTGGTGGACAGGGTGCGGAAGTCAAAGGGTTAAGTTTTTACTTTGCTAGCATGGCTGACAAGGCAGGAAGCTGGTGAACAAGGTGCGGGAGTCAAAGGGTTAAGTTTTTGCTTTGCTAGCATGGCTGACAAGGCAGGATGCTGGTGGACAGGGTGCCCGAGTCAAAGGGTTAAACGTCAGTAAAGTTTTGTATTCCCTGTGTGTTTTAGAGTAAGAAAAGCTATCATTCAAAAGCGGGGACTTTATGCAATAGTCTTCTTCTTTTGTTCTCATTTTATTGCGCTCATCATCAAACTAAGTTCAAAAATTGTATCTTTCTGTTTCTTTCCATCTGCATTATTTTCTCCATACATGTTGTGCTCTCCGTTGAACATTCATTCAACATGTGTAAAGCATCATACACTTGTGTATCAGCGAGACTAATAACATTGTTTAATTATATCGTTGGATCCTCGTTATCGAAATGTTTACAAAGACTGATCTTTCAAATCATTGTTCCAAATCAAACTTCTACACAACACAGAGAAACAGCGAGACAGAGAGAGAGAGAGAGAGAGAGACAGAGAGAGAGAGACAGACAGATAGACAGACAGAAAGGTGAGAGTGAAAGAGAGAGAGGGGAGGGAAAGAGAGGGGAGAGAGACAGCGAGAAAGAGAGAGGGGAGAGAGAGAGAGACAGAAGAGAGAGAGAAGCGAGAAAGAGGGAGAGAAAGAGAAGAGAGAGGGAGAGAGAGAGAGTGAAAGTGAGAGAAAAAGAGAGAGAGAAAGAAAGAGAGGGGAGAGAGAGAAAGAAAGAGAGAGAGAGAGAGAGAGAGAGAAAGAGAGAAAGAGAGAAAGAGAGACACAGACAGACATAGACACAGATAGACAGAGACAGAGGAAGAGACAGACAGACAGACAGACAGACAGACAGGCATGCATACACATTCAAAAGCCCCGCGTACATACATACACATAAACACGGGGATGTACACATACATCACTTCATCACACTTGTCAGGACTTAAAACATTCTGTCCTCATTTATATGAGTGGTTAAAACTACACAGTAAACGATATTAATACATAGATATTACGAAAACATTTCCCCCACCCCTGCAACCTAAGGCAATATTTATCTGTTAGGAAATAAAATCAGGGATGCCAAAATGACACTACGAATACTAAACATGATTTGACAATAATTGAAGCTGCAGACAACTGTAGCACAAGAAAAATTGATAAGAGAGAGAGAGAAAGCGAGAAAGAGGGAGAGAGAGTAAGAGATGTTTGAATAGGTATACTCTCTCTCTCTCTTTCTTTCAATGATAAAAAAGCATCATATTTGATTAGGCATATTGAAAGAGGGAGAGAGAGATTCAGATTCAGATGATTTATTCAATAAAGGTCATGGCCCCTCATGAAGGGGTGAAATAAACATACATCACTTAAATATACACCGTTTTATCCTAAATATTACACAGAGCAAAGAAAACTGATACATTCAATTTGCACACGAGCTCCTGAGTTTAAAGGCTTTATACCAAAAAATGGCAAGCTGTTTTACATGATCTTCCCTGGCGGATGCCATAAGCAAGCTCAGTCTAAATAGTGAAGGCTGTTTATAATAACCCGGGAGAGAGAGAGAGAGAGAGAGAGAGAGAGAGAGAGAGAGAGAGAGAGAGAGAGAGAGAGAGAGAGAAGACAGACAGACAGACAGAGAGTGAGAGTGAGAGAGTGAGACAGAGTATGCCTAATCAAACATATTGCTTTAGTTTTGAGCATGATACTCTCTCTCTCTCTCTCTCTCTCTCTCTCAAAATTAGATCCCTTGGAAAATTTAAGAGATATAACCAATTGTATTGTTAAAACAGCAAATGTACACATTTCTTTTCTAAAGTTCAGGGGTCTGAAGAAATAAGCTCCGCGTAGTGTTTCTGCGATATGCATACATACACACAGTGATTCGGCTGGCATGTCAATGAGGCTAACCTAACTAGCGACAGGTTTGTTTTGTGATACAAAGTTATGAATTCAAAAGCCACGTGAACTACATAACACAACGAAAGCTGATACAGTGACAGAAAATGCACTCAACATTATGTTCTCCTGTTCTGATTGAATTAGCGCGCCGATGACGATTCCTAGAAATGTGACTACGCAGGAATCAATAGAAAGACCAGAGACGTATGGGCCTGCTGACATTTCACGAAGCGTCTTTTTAGCTCTGTTTGCAAAGGTCACCGGGTCGCGGCTCTTCGCTGTCTGTGCACCTTGGGAGACAGTGTCAGCTCAAATGCTGCACGTGTTTGTTTTCACCGCTCCCCCCCCCCCCCTAACTTCTCTCTCTCTCTCTCTGCTGAAAGATAAAGTGTCATGATTGATTAGGCTTGTTCTCACTCTCGCTCTGTTTAAAGATAAAACATACTTAATTAGGCGTAGTTTCTCTCTTTCTGTCTCTCTTTCTCTCAATGATCAAAAAACAAAGCATCATATTTCATTACGCATACTCTCTCTCTCTCTCTCTGCTCAAAAATAAAGCATCATATTTCATTAGGCATACTCTCCCTCCCTCTCTCTCTTCTCAAAATGCTCAAAACTAAAGCAATGTTTTGTATTACTCTCTCTCTCTCTCTCTCAATGCTAAAAAAAGATCATATTTCATTAGGCATATTCTCTCTCTCCCTCTTCCCCCTCTCTCTCTTTCTCAAAATTTAAAAACTAAAGCAATATGTTTGACAAGGCATGCTCTCTCTCTCTCCAATGCTCACAAATAAAACATATTTCATTACGCGTACTCTCTCTCTCTCTCTTCTCTTCTCCCTCCCTCCCCCTCTCTCTCTTTCTCAAAATGCTCAAAACTAAAGCATTATACTTCATTAGGCATACTCTCTCTCTCTCTCTCTTTAAAGAAAGAAAAACATATTTCGGATTTCTTTCTTTCTCCCCTCAAAGAAAGAAAAACATATTTCAGAGTCATTTACGCTCTCTCTCTCTCTCTCTCTCTCTCTCTCTCTCTCTCTCTCTCTTCTCTCTCTCTCTCTCTCTTGTATGAACTAACATTTTCAATAATATACGCTCTCTTTTTGTCCCTCCACTTTTTCTGCTTGCATTTTTTTTTAAAGAAAACGTTGCATTTATTACTTACTCTTCCAATGAAGTTTTTTTCCTGTCGAAATGTTTGTGTGTGACATCCATAACACAGAATAAAACATTTTGGCTTGATGAATGTTGTTGCAAGAAGTAATTTTTAAATAATTATTTCTAAAAAAAAAAAAAATCTATACGCCTGTTGAATGTTTGCTGCAAAAGAATAACATTTAAATTAAAACCGCAGTCTGGATCGATTTGCTGACTGGTAAACCACTTTGCCACGTTTTTCTGTTTTTGATGTTTAAAACAATGTAATGTGTTCAGTGAACGATCATTGCTGTCGTACATTTACATACGTGCAACATCCGCTTGCATAATATAATGGTTAAATTAACGTCACTGAGAAAGAGGTTTTGTTTTGTGTGTGTGTGTGTGTGTGTGTGTGTGTGTGTGTGTGTGTGTGTGTGTGTGTGTGTGTGTGTGTGTGTGTGTGTGTGTGTGTGTGTGTGTGGTGTTGTGTGTGTCTGTGTGTCTTTCTGTCTGTCTATGTATATGTCTATCTGTTGTCTATATGTTAATGCATGGATGAGTTAATGAATGTCTAAGTGTAGAGGAGAGACAGACAGACAGACAGACAGACAGACAGAAGAATCACAACAGAAGAAAGAGAGGAAATAGAGTGAGTGAATAGTGAGTGAGTGAGTGAGTGAGTGAGAGAGTGAGAACGGAAGAGAGACAGCAAGCCAGAAGAGACAATGGAAGGGTGTGTCAGACAGCAGACAGACACAGGACACAGAACGGGTTGGGGGGACAGGGAGAAGGAGGAAGGAGAATGAAAGAGGTCAGAAAGTTGGATGACGAAATCTGTATTCATTCCATACCCAGTAACATTGTTACATGACAAGTACGACCCTGACACCCATGTGGTACAAATGTACACATGACAGAGTAGAAGCCAAGTAAGGACACTAAAGCCCAAATGAAATCAAGCAATAAATTACCTTTAAATTCAAAACAAAGAAATGAAACAAAGAAGAAGTAAAACATAAACAATAATCTTTAATAAAAAACAACCAAATCGACACTCAACCACAATAAACAAACACTAAAACAAAAAACACTAAAAATATTGTCAGTGACAAATAGTACTGTCGGCAAACACTGCAATCAAACGTATATAATACGACGCTAGACGGAAAAGGTTAGGATGGACTGTTAGTTTTGCTGGTAAGAGCGCCGTACTGATAAAACCATTGTCACAATGTCCCCATTTGGACCACGATAGCGTTACGATACGTGTGCTAACGCCTTATCGGCACAGTTAGCCGTAACGCCACAGAAGCAAGTGTTTCCCAGCCCACACGCCCTAACAACTCCTCCCAGCAGCACTCAGCACTGGCATCTTGAGTCGGTGAAAGCCAATCACTCTTGGAGCCACGTGTGTTAAAAGTCTGACAATAAGGACCATGGAAGAAGAGTGCACACTGGATCTGTTTACCTCATTTCTGATACCGGTGATCAACCAGCGCGCATAACCACACAAAAAGTAATGCATTCCACTTTGGTACGTGTTGCTTTATGTGCATTTTTCTTCCGTTTTAGGAACATCACAACGCCGTTCATACGGAATGAAATAAGAAGATTCAGTTCAGTTCAATGTCGAGTTTGCTCGGCTATCCATGACACGTTTCCTCCATTCCTCTCTATCCGACATTGCAGTAGGTAGTTCATCATACTGACAGCCCGTATCATCCATCAGGTGGTCGATGAAGGTCTTCTTTGGACGTCCTGGTCTTTATTTGCCATGACTGGGTCTCCATAGTAGAACATCTCATACCAGTTCTTCTTTGCTACGCCAGCAGTGTCCCGCGAAACGCAGTCTTTGTTGACGTATTGATTTACTGATTGGTGGGATCTTACCATATAACTCTTTGTTTGTTGGATGTTCTCTCCAGGATTTGTTCAGGGCTGCACGTAGCATTCGTGTGTATGCTCCATCAATCTTCTTTTCAAATGTCGTTGTTAGGGTCCAAGAGATCGAGCCATATGTAAGAACGGACTCTTCTGCTGCTCGGAAGAAGTTCCTTTTTAGGTTGTCTGATGCGGTGAATCAAAGGGTTAATAACGGAGGAGTCGTGCGTTCTACCTTCAAGTGAAGTCACACAAACTATTATAGAGCTGTGGACTCAACATCTCACATCTCGAGTTCAATCCCACCCCGGACTGGTTGGTTGTTTTGATAAAGCCAGGGACTCGGGATCTGATGTCTTCAGTTCAGTCCCAGCCTGCAACATTCAATCTGTCCTGTTTGCTGCCCATCATAATGTTTCCATCATTCTGCTGGTGTCAGCTTAGTGTTTCAAAGATCTTCTCGTCCCCCCTCCCCTTTTCCGTTCCTCAGTTCAAGACTTTGTCAGCGCATAAGATTTAACGCAGGCTCGGAAATCTGCAGATAATTACTGGCAGATTTGGGTGGAGTGCATATGGAACTGTCTGAGTGCGATGAATCCCTTGAACAATTTCCAAAGACATTAAAAGTTGGCATGTTCGTTGCGGATCAGTCTGGTGGAATCAGTGTCTCATAGATCCCCGACCCTGTCCCCATTCCAAGATCTTACCGGGACATAAGGTTTTGCGTAGGATCAAGGATAACTGCTGGAAGGTTTAGGTGGTACGCATGTATGGCATTGTCTCAGTGCCATGAATGACTTCTTGAACAAATGTCAAAACTTCAAATTTCAAATTCTGATCAACCCGGAGACTCGTGAAAAAAATTCTCCCTGCTTCTGTCTCTCGTTCTCCATCGCTGAGACATTCACACAGCATGTTCAGTGTCAAGGTTATTGTCAAACGGAGTGTTGTACTGAGAAGAAATGCGTGTAGATAAACGTGTATTCTTTTACCGCTGCCTCTTCTCTTACATGTTATATAAGCATACGAAGGCGCGTGCACGTCCACTCTCCCACCACAAACACGCACGCACACGCACACACACACACACACACACACACACACACACACACAAGCACGCACGCACGCGCTCGCGCACACACCCTCCCACCACACACACACACAACACACACACACACACACAACACACACACACACACACACACACACACACACACACACACGAAAAAGAAGTGTCCCAGAGCTGTATATTGCTTTCTCTCCCATTTTGGTTTATCAGCTGCAGACGCGGTTTAGAAAGACAGAATACCTGGCGACCTGATTTCAAGGTGGGTGATGTATTGTGCTCCGAGAGAAAAACATAATTTCAGAAAAGCAGCCAAGTCCATTCAATCCTAAGATTACAATGACCAGGTAAGAAAAACAAAACACAAATATCAAATTCAATAATGCATGCACTCTTTCATAACCAGCCAAACAAACAAACTTCACCTCATTATAAGGTACAAACAAACAAAAAGATGTAAAGAAAACCCGAGCACAATCAATGGTAAACATTGCTGATAAACACATGTGCTGTTGGACGAAAACGCTTGCGCAATATATCATCATCATCATCAGGTGCCTTTCCACATGGGGTTGGTGATCATGGCCTTCCATCTGGTTCTATCCCTTATTGCCTCAAGCACCCCTTTCACCCTCTTTGTCTTCAGCCACTCTGCAAGTCCGTCCAATATCTTCTTTCTGGGTCTACCTGATGTTCTCTTTCCCTCCAGCTTTCCTGTCGTGACTAGGTGCTCCATTCCCCTTTCCTCATAAAATGGCCTATTGCCTGTCTTTTCCTAATCTTCCTTATGAATGATCTTCTTGTGTCTGCCTCCATCAAGACTGTCTCGTTTGTTTTCTGTACTGTCCATGGAACATTCTTCTTAGAAACTACATCTCGGCTGCCTCAATCTTGTTCTGGCTTTGCTTGTTGATTGTCCACGCCTCACAACCGTATAACCGTATTGATTCTATATAACATTCAAGAACTCTCTTTTTGATGTTAATTGATAGGCATTTGTTGGTAAGAATGTTTTTCGTCTTCTTGCATGCTGTTTTGGCTTGGCCTATTCTGCCGGCTATTTCTGATGTGCATCTGCCGTCTAGTGAGTTGACCGTTCCCAGATATTTAAATTTATCAACCTGTCTCAAAGTTGTGCCATTTGCTGTTATTTTGCATGAGGGGACTTCATGTTTGACTGTTTACCATGACTTCAGTCTTCTTGCTATTTAGCTCCAACTCTTTATTTTTGCTTTCTATTTCTATTATATTCACAAGGTTTTGTAGGTCCCTTTCACTTACTACAATTAGCACGGTGTCATTTGCGTAACGAATGTTGTTTATCATTTCTCCTCCAACTTTTATCCCAGGGCATTCTTCTAGGTTTCTCATGATGGTTTCGCTGTAAAGTGAAAACAGATCTGGTGACAGGACACAACCTTGCCTGAACCCTCTTTTGATATTTTGGAAAGACCTTATATCGTTTTCTATTCTCACTACAGATCAAAAAACCAACAAGATAGCGCTTCTGATCAGAAAACCAGGAAGATAACATACATACAACAACAACAACAAAAACAACAAAAAAACTGGCAAGATAACGCTACTGATCGAAAACCAGCAAGATAACACTAACATCAGAAAACAGCAGATAACACTACACATCAGAAAACCAGCAAGATAACTCCATACATCAGAAAACCAGCAAGATAACACTACACATCAGAAAACCAGCAAGATAACTCCATACATCAGAAAACCGCAAGATAATGCTACTGATGAAAAACCAGCAAGATAACACTACACATCAGAAAACCAGCAAGATAACACTACACATCAGAAAACCTGCAAGATAACTCTACATATCAGAAAACCTGCAAGATAACTCCATACATCAGAAAACCAGCAAGATAACACTACAATCAGAAAACCAGCAAGATAACACTACACATCAGAAAACCAGCAAGATAACTCCAACATCAGAAAACCAGCAAGATAAAAGTACAGATCGGAAAACCAGCAAGATAACACTACACATCAGAAAACCAGCAAGATAACACTACACATCAGAAAACCAGCAAGATAACTCCATACATCAGAAAACCAGCAAGATAACACTACACATCAGAAAACCAGCAAGATAACACTACACATCAGAAAACCAGCAAGATAACACTACACATCAGAAAACCAGCAAGATAACACTACACATCAGAAAACCAGCAAGATAACGCTAACATCAGAAAACCAGCAAGATAACACTACACATCAGAAAACCAGCAAGATAACACTACACATCAGAAAACCAGCAAGATAACACTACACATCAGAAAACCAGCAAGATAACACTACACATCAGAAAACCAGCAAGATAACACTACACATCAGAAAACCAGCAAGATAACATCTAACATCAGAAAACCAGCAAGATAACACTACTATCAGAAAACAGCAATATAACACTAACATCAGAAAACCAGCAAGATAACACTACACATCAGAAAACCAGCAAGATAACACTACACATCAGAAAACCAGCAAGATAACTCCATACATCAGAAAACCAGCAAGATAAGTACAGATCGAAAACCAGCAAGATAACACTACACATCAGAAAACCAGCAAGATAACTCCATACATCAGAAAACCAGCAAGATAACACTACACATCAGAAAACCAGCAAGATAACACTACACATCAGAAAACCAGCAAGATAACACATACACATCAGAAAACCAGCAAGATAACATACACATCAGAAAACCAGCAAGATAACGCTAACATCAGAAAACCAGCAAGATAACACTACACATCAGAAAACCAGCAAGATAACACTACACATCAGAAAACCAGCAAGATAACACTACACATCAGAAAACCAGCAAGATAACACTACACATCAGAAAACCAGCAAGATAACACTACACATCAGAAAACCAGCAAGATAACACTAACATCAGAAAACCAGCAAGATAACACTACACATCAGAAAACCAGCAATATAACACTAACATCAGAAAACCAGCAAGATAACACTACACATCAGAAAACCAGCAAGATAACACTAACATCAGAAAACCAGCAAGATAACACTAACATCAGAAAACCAGCAAGATAACACTACACATCAGAAAACCAGCAAGATAACACTACACATCAGAAAACCAGCAAGATAACACTACACATCAGAAAACCAGCAAGATAACACTAACGATCAGAAAACCAGCAAGATAACTCCTACATCAGAAAACCAGCAAGATAACACTAACATCAGAAAACCAGCAAGATAACACTACACATCAGAAAACAGCAAGATAACGCTACACATCAGAAAACCAGCAAGATAACACTAACATCAGAAAACCAGCAAGATACTTCCATACATCAGAAAACCTGCAAGATAACACTACACATCAGAAAACCAGCAAGATAATTGCATACATCAGAAAACCAGCAAGATAACACTACAGATAAGAAAACCAGCAAGATAATTCCATACATCAGAACAGCAGATAACACTACAGATAAGAAAACCAGCAAGATAATTGCATACATCAGAAAACCAGCAAGATAACACTACAGATAAGAAAACCAGCAAGATAATTCCATACATCAGAAAACCAGCAAGATAACACTACAGATAAGAAAACCAGCAAGATAATTCCATACATCAGAAAACCAGCAAGATAACACTACAGATAAGAAAACAGCAAGATAATTCATACATCAGAAAAACAGCAAGATAACGCTTTAGCTTATATGTTCATTTGCCATCCAGAAGAAACGTAATCATGTAGGCAAAAAAAATACAACATAAGTGCAGTGACAAATCTTCTCAAAACAAGAAAGAATGAAAGAAACAAGCAAGCAGGCAAACAAGCAAGCAAGTAGGGCAATCAAGCACGCACACACAGACACACGCACGCACGCACGCACGCACGCACACACACACACACACAAACACACACACACACACACACACACACACACACACACACACACACACACACACACACACACACACACACACACACATTCTCTCTCTCTTACCTGGTAATAACAGCCAGGTGAGGAGTGATGGTACAAGCCCCCATAAACAAATTAATGTTCTCGTGCCGAATTCGACACAGTTTGGCCACGTCACGCCAAAACCCCTCACGGTCCGGCCTCTTGACCAGCTCCCCGAACAAGTGGACAAACACGTCCCCGTGCCAGCGTGCCCTGTACAATACACGCACACAGACCAAAAAACGGTTAGGCTGAACAAATGCGTAATTATTTAGCAGCAAAATTCTTTCAGCCACTGCATAATTACGAACATTAAATGTACTGAATCACTTGCTTTGTTTACCAGTAAATTTACTGAGTCACTGTGCAAATCATTTAGCGCAAATTCACTGAACTATTGCATAATTATTAAGTTGCAACTGATCCCCTGCACAAGTATTTAGTAGCACAAAAAAAGCGCAAATTCACTGAACTATTGCATAATTATTAAGTTGCAACTGATCTCCAGTACAAGTATTTAGTAGCACAAAAAAGCGCAAATTTACTGAACTATTGCATAATTATTAAATTGCAACTGATCTCCTGCACAAGCATTTAGTAGCACATTTTTTGGGTTGCTGCATAATTCGTCTGACAGCAGATTCACTGAGTCACTGTTTAATTATTTCCTTGCAAAATTTACTGAGCCGCCAGTTAAGTTATTGAGCTGCTACATAATTCATTTAGCAGCAAATTCACTGAACTGCTGCAAATTAATTAGCAGCACATTTACTGAGTCGCAGCATAATTGCTGTGTGGAAAATGTGTTGCGCTGCTGCATAATTACTCAGCCATAAATCTATGCCCTGAATATGATTTATCCCAGGCATGCACGAAGAGACCTGGTGGTGCTGAGGTTCTTCCGATCTGACTGCACGAGTGGAGGTCTAACTTCATTTTAAAGAAAAGAAAACAAAACAACAACAAAAACGCCACGCCTGCAGCCACCAATCCAACCAGCATTGACTGGATACATGACCTTGTTCAGTTTGGGGAAGGCAAAGCAGCAACAGTGAGGAAAAGGCCAACGCCCATGTCATACTGACCAGTAGAAAACAGTCTCTACCACCTCACTCCCTATGATCTCAAGGTTATGAGACAACTTTTTCCCTTTTTCATACAGAAACAAGGCTGTGTGTGCTACTGCATGCACTTAAAAAAAAATGCACATCCACGCGCGTTTGTTTTAAAGTTAAGGAAAGCACAATGAGTCAAACATGGATGACACGAAACTGCAATATGATATTTTCAAAAACTACATGTTGTAGAAATACATTAAATACAATGACACACGCATAGCCACCAGCTGCTTCTGTTATTACAAAAAAGGTGTATAAAAAGCCTTGAAAGGAAATTCGCGTTAACAGGAAAAACACTGAATCAAAAAAAGGCAGCGACAAAACATCTAATACATGCACCGTTCCAGCACTTTAATTCGCCCTATCTGGAATAGGGAAGAACAAAAATAGAGCCGAGTGAGGCAGAGAGAGAGAGAGAGCAAGAGAGAGAGGAAAGAGAGGGGGACGGAGGGAGGAGGAGAGAAAGTGTGTGTGAATATGAGTGTGTTTCACACGAAAACAGACGAAAAAAATTGCAAATAGTCCTTCTCAAAGCTCGATTAAACAATACATATGACGGTTTCATATCAAAGGAAAGATGTACATCCAAAAATTCATATCAAAGGAAAGATGTACATCCAAAACATTCTTATTTCAAATGAAAAGAAAACTTTAACCCATTTTATAAGACAAAGTGCTTAGACCTCTACTACACCTGGCACTCTGTAGGAATAAGGAAAATAAGGAGCATTACTTAAAAAAATAAAAAGCATTACTTTTTATCGATAAAATTTACAGTTTAAAAAATTGTTATCAGTGCGTAATTATTCAACCACCATTATCAGATTAACTAATGCTGTGCATCATTTTACCTGTGTAACTTACATTAATGGGGAGACACACACGTCTGCAAGAGTTATCATTACCTGTAAATTTTACACCGTCGACCGACTTTGATACACTCTCCCAGTTCCAGATCTTCAAAGCGTATGGAACAGTCTTCCAATGACTCCTGACCGTTCAACCCAGCGCTGAAAAAAAATCATAACCATTATCATAACCATCGTCGTCATCGTCAATAGCATTACATTATTATTGTCATAATAATGATAAGAAGAAATAAAAGAGACCACACGATTGTACTACTAGTACTGCTGCTCCTGTTGCTGTGCTACATTCCACTGCTACTGACTCTACCACTAGCGCAAGTATCAAGGTTATACCATTTTTTTTTTTTACACATGTATAATTTGTGCTATGATTGAAGATGCCCTTCATTTCCTGCATAATTGTTTCACATAAACAACGAGAGTGAAACTGACGAAAAAGACCCTGGAAATGCATATACCGTCAACAAAGTAACTGTTCTAATTCCGTTGAGCTAAACTGAAGGGTTTCACTTAAGGAAGATAATCAGCACATCCATGCTGCAGAATGTCTCCAAGACTGCCTACACTGGGAAAACTGAAATGTTCCTAATCACTCATGTATCAAAATGCTGAAGTTGTGTATCTGTTATCAGTGTCTATATTCCCACTGATAATGATGATGATAACATGAAATTTGAAACCAATGACTGCAGAAATCATCCGCTGTTATGTCTAATCATTACAACCAATCTGCGTCCTACAGCTCTATCATGGGTTCTTAAGGCAAATACACGTGTTGTGGTTTCCAAATTCCACTTATGGGTTTAAGGCAAATACACTGTGTTGTGGTTTCCAAGTTCTACTTATGGGTTCTTAAGCCTTAAGGCAAATACACGTGTTGTGGTTTCCAAATTCCACTTATGGGTTTAAGGCAAATACACTGTGTTGTGGTTTCCAAGTTCCACGTATGGGTTCTTAAGCCTTAAGGCAAATACACTGTGTTATGGTTTCCAAGTTCCACGTATGGGTTCTTAAGCCTTAAGGCAAATACACTGTGTTGTGGTTTCCAAGTTCTACTTATGGGTTCTTAAGCCTTAAGGCAAATACACTGTGTTGTGGTTTCCAAGTTCTACTTATGGGTTCTTAAGCCTTAAGGCAAATACACTGTGTTGTGGTTTCCAAGTTCCACGTATGGGTTCTTAAGCCTCAAGGCAAATACACTGTGTTGTGGTTTCCAAGTTCTACTTATGGGTTCTTAAGCCTTAAGGCAAATACACTGTGCTGTGGTTTCCAAGTTTCTAACGTAATGGGTTTTAAAGCCTTAAGTGCAAATACACTGTGTTGTGGTTTCCAAGTTCTACTTATGGGTTCTTAAACCTTAAGGCAAATACACTGTGCTGTGGTTTCCAAGTTCTACTTATGGGTTTAAAAGCCTTAAGGCAAATAAACGTGTTGTGGTTTCCAAGTTCTACTTATGGGTTCTTAAGCCTTAAGGCAAATACACTGTGTTGTGGTTTCCAAGTTCCACGTATGGGTTCTTGAGCCTTAAGGCAAATATATTGTGTTGTGGTTTCTAAGTGCCACAGTTTACAGCTTAAAATTCACAGCTTGCGGATTCCGCAACCTGCCATGGTCGCAGGAGCGCTGTACTGATGAACAATGCACTACTTTATCATTGTTATTGTTATTTTGTTCAAAGCTCAGCCGACTGCGTAAAGCCATATCAGGGATATAACCGTTTCAAAACATACACAATACTTCAAAATGGCAACAAGAAGAAAAGGGGAGTGGGGGAGAAAATTAAGTATACATATGAATGCATTCGCGCTCATAATCCAAGGAGGTACCCCTGGCGTTCACCACTCCACCCAACCTATCACAGAGGGGACTTAAAAATACATAACTGAATACAAATTTAAACATAACTTAGGACTCTAAAACATAAAAACGGCCCTAACTTACCTAAAAATTGCTTCCGCATATATCACTGCCTTAGAGCCAAAAATGCAACTAATACTCGTACATGTACCCAATTATCAGTCCTAAGAGAAAGTACATGTACGTAAGACTTTATCGAACACATACAGGTGAATGGACCAGCAAGACAGAAAATGATAGAAGAAATGACGGAAAGCAAAGGAACAAGGCAGAAACAAAGAGAAGTGACAGAAAAGAGGACCAACTGCCACCGTCTTTCACAGTCGTCGGTGAGTGTTCAGTTTGTGACTTAGTTCTCTACGTTCCTCTCTGCCATGCTCTCAGTCCATTTGGTCTCTGCCCTTCCATTGTACAGTTCCTGGAGGATGGTCTTTGTGAGTCCTCTGGGTCTTATGACATACATTCCAGCTTTCCATTTATTATTCACTTGTCTTCGTAGTGTCTCACGTGTTGGGAGACTTTTCTACACACTTCGTCATTAATGACGTGGTCGGCGCAAAAATACCAAGCAGCGTTCTGACTTATCTCGTTTCCACTGCCTAAATCTTCTTCTGCAGTTGTATTGTCAAAGTCCGTGTCCATCATGCATAGTTCAAGGGTTCATCATCATCATCATCATGTGCCCTGCCGCATGGCGCTAGCGATCATGACCCTCCATACAAGTCTATTCCTTGTCGCTGCAAGTGCATCTCCCACCCTCTCTGTCCTAAGCCACTCTGGAAGTCCGAATTCAAGGGTTACTTGGCAATATATCTTCCCTCTTTATTCCATCCGTGATGCTCCATTTTGACAGAAACCTCACGATTTACGCCTGGCATGCATATAGGAAGACATCAGCGGCCAGGAAGGATGAATTCCCTTAAGAACGACAATGACTACATGTTAAAGGCCAGGGTGGACACTGACTATGATCTGGCAGGAGATAAATGGCTCTGTCAGGTCTCACTAGCTCTACACACGCGACATAATGAACACAGCAACAGAACCACTACTCTGCTAGTACTTTTACTTCTATTACTTTTACTACTACTATTACTGCTTCTACTGTTGCTGCTGCTATTTCTACGACTACTACTACTACTGCTTCTACTACTACTACTTCAATTACTACTACTACTGCTTCTACTACTACTACTACTACTACTACTATTACCATTTCTACTACTACTACTATTACTACTTCTACTACTACTATTACCACTTCTACTACTACTACTATTACTACTTCTACTACTACTTCTTTTACTACTACTGCTTCTACTGCTACTACTATTACTACCACTACTTTTTACTACTACTGCTGTTGATACTACTACTACTACTATTACTAGTTCTGCTACCTCTACTTTTACTACTACTACTACTACTTTTAAAATTTTTACAACTACTGCTACTTCCAGTGGCAAGAAGCTCTGGGGAGAGCCGGACAGCAGAAGGTGCTCACAGGAGAAACCCCCGTCAAGCAAGTGTTTCGACCCTTAACTCCCGACACTGTGAGGGGGCCGGGCCGCATCCAGGTCATGACTCCTGGATGCCCCTCTGCTGAAATCCATATTCTGATTGAGTCAGGGGTGCAGCTGATGACAAATCAAATCACTTCTTTTCTTACGATGAATGCTGCGCCCTGTTAGTGCTTTGTGTCGTTTCCACTGTATCAGATCTTCTGGCCTTTGTTGTCGTTTCTTTAAAACCTGCCCAGTGGACCTCAGTGAGGCCCCTGGTGTCCTAATGGCAGTGCTTCAGTTCATGAGTACATTCTTTCACTTGGCCGCATTGGTGCCAAGTGCAAGCATTCCAGTTTTTCAATGGTTGTTCTTTCTTTCAACGACTTGATGATAGTGTTACTCCGGTCGTAAATTTATCAAACCCATTACCACATGCATACGTTCACATCTCGGAATTTGCTAGTAGGAAGTGTGCTCGATGTTCTGGCCTCGACTATTTCAGTATGCTGTTTCCTTCAGTTCTCTCCGTGTCTACCAAAATGTATTCTTACAGAAAACTTGGCAGACTCTCCGAATAATGTAAAATGTGTACCCAGTCCAATGTTGAAGGCTTCATGGAGAGAGGCGCGGGAAATAAAAATATCAGCAGTCGGGAAATAATACTAGTTTAAAAAACACACAGCTCTTCTCTCTCTCTCTCTCTCTCTCTCCTCCTCTCTCACTCTCTCTCTCTCACACACACACACACAATCACACGCATGCACGCACACACGTTACCTTGTATGGTTCAATGCCTCTATCATTTCATAGATTCATCCACCCCATAGACACTTCTTTTATCTTATTTATTTATTTATTTCTCTGTTTATTTATTTATTTATCAAGTCGCTTTAATATATACATATTTTTTTCTTTCGTCTAAAAGTACATATGTAAATATGTTAAAAGAAATAACGAACGAACACACACACACACACACACACAACACACCACACACACAACAACACACACACACACACACAAACACATACAACACACACACACACAACACAAACAAACACACACACACACACACACACACGTACACCAGAACTACTTTTACCCATACCGTGGAGCTTTAAGCAGAAAGACAAAGCTTCCTGCAGCAGGCTATGGACTCGAGAGATGCAGGGAATGGATGATTATGGAACCCGAGTGCCGAGGTTGTAAATTTGGAGCAAATTTGATCAGCAATTGCCTCCAGGGCATCGCCCAGTTGGCCACCATGATTGGGCAAGTCAAGATGGTGTCAAACAAATTGCTGCCTTGTGACTTGCAGTGGAAACTCTGGTCGGCCCTCCAGGGTATTACTTCGTAAATGTGACAATACTGAGCCGGTAATCCAAATGTTAGTTGTTTGCTTGCTTTGACATACCGCTGACCTTAAATTCTAAAAATCTTGTATTAGCTTTGTTGTGTTGATTAAGAGTATTACTAATCATAATCGTTCCGTTTATATACAGGTCAGAGAATGCTCGCTGTGCTTTACACACAGAATAAACACTGCTATGTTAATGCAGTAATGCGGTACAGCATCCATGAATACTACTGACAAAATTTTGAGAGATCGATCCGCATGAATTTCGATATAAAGAAACAAAAACATATTACCATGCCGACACACACACACACACACACACACCACACACACACACCACAACACACACACACACACACACACACTCTCTCTCTCTCTCTCTCTCTCACACACACACCACACACATGCACACGCGGAGAGAGAGAGAGAGAGAGAGAGAGAGAGAGAGAGAGAGAGAGAGAGAGAGACCAAAGAGAGAGAGAGAGACCAAAGAGAGAGAGAGGGCAGAGAGAAAGCAGAGAGGGAGGAGATAAACAGACAGACAGAGAGAATGAGAGAGAGAAGGAAAGACAGAGACAGACAGAGACACAGACAGAGACAGGCTGATACAGAGAGAGAGTCAGACAGAGAGTCAGACAGAGAGAGACAGACAGAGAGGACGAAAAATAAGGGGGGGGGGGGGGGGAGACAACATAAAAACTGAAAGTCAAGGAAAGAAGCGGGTGTGGAATGTTGTCGAGGGCATTAACAGGACAGAATGTGTTGACCGAAGCTTTTCTGGATTCATTATTAAACACAAATGTCAAGTCTGCCCATAACAAAAATATATTGCACAGCTCTGATAAGCCTATCATCATCTATTCTAAGCAGCAGTAGTGTATTTCATTATCTGTGATGCTTGCCAAGACTCTTATTTTAGAATATGCTCTGATTAAACTTCTATCCACTATGACATATTTCACATTCACGCTGGATTGGTTTTCAACAACAAATTTTCATTTTCTTCTCAGTTTGCCAGATTCTATTTTAAACAATACATTTTTTTTTCTTGACGATCATGTTTAACTATACAGCATTCCGACGAATTAGTGGCTTCTCTCATTACGCTCTTTAAAAGATTTGTTTAAGTTAAAGAAAACTTGTTCTTTTATTTATTACATGAAGGCTTGAATACTACCGTGCTATGTCGTTATACCATGCTTTTGTTGTTGTTGTTGTAAAATTACAAGCAATACAGATTAATGCATACATTACGGACATAAGTCAAGAATATGTAAGTCTGAACAGAAAGTGACTACTGTTTCAACTCTTCAAGTTCACGCAGATCCCAAGCCTGAAGAGAAGTTAGCATTGATTTCTTGACGAAACTTTCGGAGGAAAAAAAAAAAAAAAAAAGAAAGAAAGAAAAAGAAACAAAACAAAAAAAAGAATGAAAGAAGGCAAGGAGGAAAGAAAGAAAGAAACAGAAAGAAACAAAAAGAAAGAAAGAAAAAGAATGAAGGAAAGAAAGAAACAAACGAACAAACAAACAAACAAACAAACAAAACAAACTATCTACACGCGAGAGCGCAGTACCAGGATGACACAGAGAGATGGTGAATGCGCGAGGGACAAGCGACAGAGAGGATACACAACCACAGAACCAAAATCAGAGACAGACAAAAAACAAAAAACAAAAACAAAAAACAAAAAAAGAGGGAGCGGTAAAGAGAGTTATGCAAGAGTTCAAGAATAACACTTCGAGACAAAGATAAACAGAAAAAGGAGAAGAGTAGAGTGGTGTGTGCCAGAGCCCAGGAATAACCTATTTTATGGCTACAGATTTGGCGAACAACACCTGGTTTTAGCGATCAAAATGCACACGCTGAGAATGGATCTAGTTTTTGATTGTTTGTTTGTGTGATATCAACTTTCCCCAATACTTGTAAACCATCAGGCCTGATAAGAACAATACAAACAGGCGCACGAACGAACACGCACGCACGCACACACGCGCACGCGTGCCTTGATTTCGCAATAATTTTTGTCCAGCTGGGATTTAAGTGGTCTTATTGATCGAGCAAGAACAGAACACTTCCTAAGCGTTTTCCACTTGCAGCTTGCGAAAATGAAACGAGATTCCTCGATTCCCTCCCCACCCCCCAATCTCTCTTATTCTCCATGTCCTTTCTGCATTTCTCTCTCCCCAAACATTATTTCTATATCGATAAAACAAGATAACATGATGAAGTCAAACTATAATGATGCAGTATTATCACAGTTAAATCCACACTGCTCAGGCCGTTCTTCATGTGGCGGTCACTGCGCCCGTCAGACATGCAGTCAACAAGGGAGAGTGCTGTACGTCCTGTGCTGGTCATTCAATCATCAAGGGAGAGAACTGCACGTTCTGTGCTGGTCATTCAGTCATCAAGGGAGAGAACTGCACGTTCTGTGCTGGTCAGGCATTCAGTCAACAATGGAGAGTACTGCACGTTCTCTGCTGGTCAGGCATTCAGTCAACAAGGGAGAGTACTGCACACCCTGTGCTCGTCATTCAGTCAACAAGGGAGAGAACTGCACGCCCTGTGCTCGTCATTCAGTCATCAAGGGAGAGAACTGTACACCCTGTGCTGGTCATTCAGTCATCAAGGGACAGAACTGCACACCCTGTGCTGGTCATTCAGTCATCAAGGAGAGAACTGCACACCCTGTGCTGGTCATTCAGTCAACAAGGGACAGAACTGCACACCCTGTGCTTGTCAGGCATTCAGTCATCAAGGGAGAGAACTGCACACCCTGTACTGGTCATTTAGTCAACAAGGGACAGTACTTCACGCCCTGTGTTCGTCAGAAATTCAGTCAACAAGGGACAGAACTGCACGCCCTGTGCTGGTCATTCGGTCTACAAGGGAGAATACTGCTCGCCCTGTGCTGGTCATTCAGTCAACAAGGGAGAGTACTGCTCGCCCTGTGCTGGACATTCAGTCAGCAAGGGAGAGAACTGCACGCCCTGTGCTGGTCAGACAACAAGGGAGAGTATTGCTCGCCCTGTGCTGGTCAGTCATTCAGCCAACAAGGGAGAGAACTGCACGCCCAGTGCTGATCAGGCATTCAGTCAACAAGGGAGAGAACTGCACGCCCTCTGCTGGTCATACAAGGGAGAGTACTGCACGCCATATGCTGGTCAGGCATTCAGTCAACAAGGGAGAGAACTGCACGCCCTGATGATCAAGCATTCAGACAAGGGAGAGAACTGCACACCCTGTGCTGGTCATTTAGTCAACAAGGGACAGTACCCACGCCCTGTGCTGGTCAGGCATTCAGTCAACAAGGGAGAGAACTGCACGCCCTGTGCTCGTCAGGCATTCAGTCAACAAGGGAGAGAACTGCACGCCCTGTGCTCGTCAGGCATTCAGTCAACAAGGGAGAGAACTGCACGCCCTGTGCTCGTCAGGCATTCAGTCAACAAGGGAGAGTACTGCACGCCCTGTGCTCGTCAGGCATTCAGTCAACAAGGGAGAGTACTGCACGCCCTGTGCTCGTCAGGCATTCAGTCAACAAGGGAGAGAACTGCACACCCTGTGCTGGTCAGGCATTCAGTCAACAAGGGAGAGTACTGCACGCCCTGTGCTGGTCAGGCATTCAGTCACCAACTTGTGACAAAAGCCCTGATGCGATGGAGAAGTAGTGACGGGGACAGGCGGAGAACGCTGCTGTAAGTCTCTAGCTATGATTCTTCACGTTGACTGTTTGTGGGATCATGGTCGTCCACCGAGGACTTGAAGAGGGACGGGAGTGGAATAAAAGGAAGCCTGAACACGCATATCTCATTTCCCCAGAGCCAAAATTGCACTTAATAAATGTACCCAATTATCAATCCTAAGAGAGAGCACGTAAGACTTTATCCAACACCTACAGATGAATGGACCAGCAAGGCAGAATATGACAGGGGAAAAATGACAAAAAACAAAGGAGGAAGAAAGGGAAAAAAGAGGAACTTTCTAGCACAGAATTTCCAAAAGGTGGGGGCTAGTTATACTGAAAAAGCCCCCGGCATCCCGCGGGAGGTGAGGTAAGACTACTGCATCAAACTCGCCACACAGATTGCTGTCAAGTACATACCATGTAAACAGCAAAATGGGCTGTGTCTGGAGCATCATGCCTGATCATTTTCATGGCCGTTCAAACAAGCCCTGTGGTTGAAGTAAGCCAAAGTTGGGAGCTTTCGACTATGCCGAGACTATAGTACGGGGAAAGGAGCTGGCAGTTATGCGAGTTGGTGGCAGGGCGGGCTGTCTGAAAGAGAGATGAAGACCAGAGCGTGGCGACAGAGGTCTTTCATATTCTCTCTTGGTCCGTTGGTCCGGAGGCTGGGCTGGACCTGGTTGGTACGTGTTGTATGGCTATGTCCCGTGGTTTGTCATCTCTCCACCTTGCCATTCAGACTGTAAACAAGGTAACTGATGACCGGGTCAGAATGGGTCATGCAACGCATGGACAGCCCCCCTTTGCTTGATGGAATGACTATTGAGTGGTTTCGGGAGTTTGCGAGGTGAGTGTCCGGAGAGTGGCAAGGCAATAGTGCTCCGGTTCCCATCCGCACCATCGTGGTGTTACTTGTTAACTTCAAGCTAACTGAGATTGTTAAGTATGGTTTGTTAATTACATTATCACGCTTTCACACCATAAACAATCAGCCTTCTCACCTTTGTAAAGCCTCTTCTTTGGCACTGTCTGGGCACTCTTCGTCTTCTGAAACGAAAACAAAACAAAGGAGGTGTCATGCTTGTCTCGTTAAGCCACGACTGTATCTCAATATTTACATTGCTAGTCAGTCGCTCAATTTTTTTTTTTTCGTGCTGTGTGTGTGTGTGTGTGTGTGGTGTGTGTGTGTGTGTGTGTGTGTGTGTGTGTGTGTGTGTGTGTGTGTGTGTGTGTGTGTGGTGTGTGTGTGTGTGTGTGTGATTTAACGTCTTTGTGTGATGAGTGATGTGTGTGTGTGTGTGTGTGTGTGTGGTGTTCGTCTTGTCGTAGTGTGTGCTGTGTGTGTGTGTGCGGTGTCGGGTGGTGTGTGTGTGTGTTGTGCAGTATGTGTATGTCTGTGTCTGTGTGCGTGTCTGCCATTCTGTCTCTCTGTGTCTATATAATATGAAAATATTAAAATCGAAAGTTAGGAGCCAAACATTAAAGGGACACAGCTGCCAATGCCCCCATATGAAATGGGAAGGAAGGCCTTTAACTTTCCAGCCTTTTTCTTTCATCCCAGCGATCACGAAAATGGATTTACGTTGCTGGAGACCAAGACAGCAGTAACTAGGAAACAGTATGCTGTAATGGTCTACTGACCTATTTATTCAGGAAATACAGCGAAGCTGGGCTGTGAAAAAGCCAAGACAACCCTGTTGACATATTTTGTCCACAGACGGCCTTACTCCCCCTCCCCTCCCCCCTCCCTTTTCTCTATCTCCATTTTATTCGCGGACGCCAACTCTTCACTTTCCATCTCCCCCCCCCTCCCCTACCTCTCTCCTTTTTGACCGCAGTCTGTTGACGCCCACTCCCCCATTTTTTCCCCTGTTTATGAATGATCGAGCCATATAAACAGCGCCCCTTTTACACATGAAGTTTTACGACTGAAAACAAAATAAACAAGCAAGCAAAAACAAAAAAGAAAATTGGGGCGGGGGAAATCCAGAAACGTAAATCATGATGGTTGATTTCTAAACTTAATGCAAACACAAACACACACATACACACACTCATATACACACATAAAAAACACTCACACCCTCGCCGCGCGCGCGCGCGCACCACACACAACACACACACACACATATTATATATATATAATATATATATATATATATATATATATACATATATATATATGTATATAGTATGTATTCTCTCTCTCTCTCTCCTCATCCTCTCTCTCTCTCTCTCTCTCTCTCCTTTAAGTGCCCCATTTCTCCCTTCCCCCTCCGGTTGAAGTGAAACAAAGCCCATCTTTCTAAGGTGAAAAGAAAACGAAGGAAAAATAGACAACAACAAGCAAACAAACAAACACATAAACAAAAGAAGAAAACACGAAGAAGAAAGAAAAAACATCGCTAATAAAAATGTGGATCTGTGTCACCCAGAATAAATTGCAATACTTTTTGACAAAGTCTGTTACTGGAGTACCGTGATCTTAAATAGGGCTCTGGGCTGAAGTAAAGTAGATCAAGTACATAAGGTGAGCCTCTTTGTGAACAATACAACAGTGCCTCACCAAACGTTTTTTTAACGTTTCTCTATTTTTTATTGTATTAAATACTAAATAATAACAATATTAATAACACTACTACTACTCATCATGAGGTGCCCTGCCGCATGGCGTTGGCGATCATGGACCTCCATCTGTCTCTATCTCTCGTTGCCCCCAGCATCTCTCCCACCCCCCTCGTCCCCAGCCCTCTGCAAGTCCGTCCAGCATTTTCTCCCTGGGTCTACCCGGTGCTCTCTTTCCCTCCAGCTTTTCCGTTGTGACCAAGTGCTCCAAATCCCCCTTCCTCATAAAATGGCTATAAATGTTGCCTGTCTTTTCCTAATCTTCCTTAAGAGTGATCTACTTGTGTCTGCCTCCATCAAGACTGTCTCATTTGTTTTCTTTGCCGTCCATGGAACTCTCTACTACTACTACTATAATAATAATAACAATAATTATCTGTTTATACGGCGCCAAATCTTGACATTTCAAATCGATGCACACTCACGCACCAGACATACGCAATCAACGCAGATTACCTTACCAAACATACAAACAACAACAACAAAAAAGACACGAAGTGAGGGAAAGATGTCGTAGACTTCATTATCGGGAAACGAATTGGGGTTTAAAGTGGATTTAAAAACAGAAAGGTTTGGTGTTCGGGGAAGGGAGTATAGAAGTTTACTGCAGGCAGATGGTCCTGGTACCGCAAGACAACACTGGCCAACCGTTGATAGCTTAAATCTAGAGACCTGAAGGGAAAGAGTATCTGAAGCTGAACTTAAGGTGCGGGTTGGCGTATAAATATTGATGTTGTCACAAAGATATGATGGAGCAGACTGGATAATAAATTTGTAGCACAAGGTATTCTGCTTATATTCAATTTCTTTTAAGATAGTCAACCACTGTACCAGTGAAGAGAGTCTACCACTGTACCAGTGAAGAGAGCGAAGGAGAGGACTGATATGATCAAACTACCACTGTACCAGTGAAGAGAGCGAAGGAGAGGACTGATATGATCAAACTTTTTCTTTCCGAGGACAACACGAGGTATGAAAAAGCCGGTAATCCAGACAGGAGAGCATTACAGTAATCAAGACGAGACAAAATGAGAGATGTCACAACCTTGGATGCAGCTCAAACACTGAAGTATGTCCTTTATTCTTGCGCCTGATGTTCGCCCTTCTCGGGGGACTTTACTTTAGTTCTTCCTGCCGCATGTGCCGTTAAACGTGGCGGGAAGATACAACTTTCTGTTACTACCAGGCGGGAGGCTTCGGCGAGGGTCACATTTCTGGCGTGAAGGGTCTCTGCCACTGTTGTGTCACTCCAGCTTTGTCTGTGTCGTCCTCTGGTTCAGCTTCCTGAATAGTTGGTGATGTAATCACGTTCAGCGGGTTGGTCTCCAGGTATTCGTATGATATGCCCGAACTACTTGATCTGCTGTTTCTCAATGTATTATAGGACAGTATTATTCCATCTCTATTATTGCTTCATTTCTGATCTGATCCATTCTTGTCTTACTGGCAGCTCTCCTCAAACACTTCATCTCACAAGTGACTATCTTTCTTTTCAATGCTTTTGTCAGGGACCAAATCTAATACATAAGCGTAGGGAGGAAGATGACATTAATAAGCTTTGCTTTAGTGCTCATGGGGATGCCAAGGTCTTTCAGAAGAGGAGCTAACTGATAGCCGACCGCGTATGCTTGCTGGCAGTGTGTCTCTCTACCTCTCTTTCTAATCTTCCATTCTCCGTGAAAATGGTGCCAAAATACTTTAAATTCTGTCGTCTGCTTCAGCTGATTATAGCTGAAGGATGGAAGACAACCAAAAAGCAAAGCTTCAACAGCACAGCGCATCGTTTCTGCACGTACTTGCAAACATAATCCAGTTCTCCTTTTCTCCAAACCTGATTCCACCCAAGAAGTTTCCCATTCTAATGTCTCCTTGAAACCACGAGGAACGAGAAAACAGGAGAGAGAAGGAGGTGTACAGAGGGAGAGACGAAAGACAGAAGCGGGGAAAGGAGGAAAGAAAAGGCAGATGATGATGATGATGATGATGAGGAGGAGAAGGTGGTGGTAGTGGTGGTGGAGGAGGTGGCTGCTACTGCTGCTGCTGCTGCTGCTGCTGGATGATGATGATGACGACGATGAAGGTGGATGATGATGATGACGACGACGATGATGATGATGATGATGTAGCAACGACACTGAACTTTTATTTTCTAAAATATATGTTTAGGAGAGAGGGAGGGAGAGAGAGAAAGAGGGAGAGAGAGACGAGACAGACAGACAGACGACAGACAAAGACATTACAGACAACAGATAGAAAGAGACAGACAGGCAGTGCAACAAAAAGATCATCTCAAATGATAGACAATTCTGGCCACCATGATTATCAAATCTGAAATCAGATTACTCTGAG
>JAPXFY010000013.1:11066249-11113749 GCA_030674185.1 Monoplex corrugatus | reverse complement strand
AGGGACAACCACCCCCCACCGGGCACCCTGGCCAGGCTGGTCGACATCCTGCAGATCGAGTGGGCGGCCATCCCTCAGGACACACTCCGTACCCTTGTGGGGTCGATGCATCGGCGCTGTGAAGCATGCATCCAGGCTCGGGGCGGACACACGCGATATTGAAAACAGATTGGCCAAATCTGACACTTTCTGTTTTTTGAAAAGGGGGGATGTTCCTTTAAATGCATGTGCTGTTCACTAATGGGTCATTGTGCTAATTTCTTTTTCCAAAACAGGTGTGGAAATGATGAAATAAAACATAGAATCAATTCTAAACATTGTCAATTATTTCAACTTAAAATTAGAGAGGAAGGAAGAAGTGGCCCTTAAATTATGATTAGGAGTATATATATATATATATAGACAGACAGACAGACAGATAGATAGATAGATAGATAGATAGATAGATAGATAGATAGATAGATAGACATGTGTGTGTATAATCTAAATACATATATACATGTAGAATATATACGCACACCCACACCACACATACGTGTGTGTGTGTGTGTGTGTGTGTGTGTGTGTGTGTGTGTGTGTGTGTGTGTGTGTGTGTGTGTGTGTGTGTGTGTGTGTGTGTGTGTGTGTGGTGTCCGTGTGTGTATATGTGTGTGTATTTGTGTGTCCGTGCGTGCGTGCGTGTGTGTGTGTGTTCATTCAAAACATTTTTGATTTGTGTGTTTATTCCTGAATATACAGTCCCTTGAGAAGGCCACATGGGTCGAATTACTCAGACAATGAAAAAAATCTCCAGTTAGTTATCTTGTTTAATGATTTGTTTGCATGAATATTTAATTACATTTACATATACACATACATATATACACGTATACACACACGCAGGCACGCAAGTATGCACGTAAACAGACTCAAACACCTTCACAGGAACTTTTACCGCCGAATTCGCATACACTGACGCGAAGAAGATTTGCAAACAAATCGATGCAAGTAATGTACAAGTGCGGTTGTCTCGGGTAGTTCATGTGCACGTGCAACGTTAGCTGGATCTTGTTAGCCCAGATATCAGCAGCAGCAGCAGCAACAGCAGAAGCAGCAGCAGCGTCGTCTTGATCATCATTATCATCATCATCATCATCATCGTCATCAAAGTAGTATTATTAGTAGTAGTAGTATCATTGTTAATATTATTATGATTATAGTAGTAGTAGTAGTAGTAGTATCATTATTATCGTCATTATTAAAGAAATAAGAGGGAAGCAGGAGTGTTCTGAGCTTACAGTTTTTGTGCTCTGTATCTGCTTCTGTGCTAGCTGAATGGGTAGCGCAAACTGTGTTAGATTTGAGAAGTTCTACAAACATGGGAGATAATTCCTACGTGACTCTTAAGAGTTATGTCCTTTGATTAATATCGTCATTATTGTTAGTAGTAGTAGTAGTATAATTGTCGTTGTTAGCAGTAATAGTAGTAGTTGTTGTTATAGTGGTAGCAGTAGTTGTAGTAGTGGTATTTACTGACTAGTAACAGCAGAACTAACAACGGCAGAAACGGCTGCCACTGCAACCCCCCCCCCCCCCAAAAAAAATCACCACCATCTATGCAAACAAACAAACACCAGATAGAAAAATTAAGAGAAAAAGACTGAAATTTCCCTGCTGCTCCGTCCACTGTGAGAAAAGGAAGTTTCAGTCTTTTTCTCCCAATTTTATATCTGGTGTTTGTTTGTTTGTTTGTGATCTTACGTTTGACAAAGGTCAGTTGGCCGAAAAATTTCGCCTGTTTTGTCTTGTATTAAATACGCGTTCTTATTCTTTTTTCGTGGTTTTTTTTTTATGGTATCAAATAGGTTCCATCTGCAACCTTTAAACATGGTTCCCTGGTTCCAGCACCAAATTTATGTTTTGAATTGTGAATATAAGGCGATAACAATCATTCGCGCCACAACAAAACACAAGCTGTTGCAGACGAAACCTTTCGAATACGTTACTCCTTTTTCCTCCCTCCTCTTCACAAGAGTTCCCCTCGACTACTCACCAAAAACATACCCAAAACAGGCATTCACTCGCACTCATCTAACACAATCTACAACAAAAGGAGGAGTCTGGTAATCACTGTGCATCAAGACTGTCACTAGTGCAGAGTATAGATTCTAATCAAATTTAAATCAACTTACAAACTCCAACATGCGGCATTTCAACATGTGGCAATGTATGGATTTTCCACAGGGATTTACCCTGGTAATTCTGCATCCCAACCTCCCCCCCCCCCCCCACTTCAGTTCGTGCTGGCAAAGGCTGCATCCAGCAAAACTAGTAAAAACAGGAAATATTACAATTAAAAATGTTTTCAAAATGTTTGAAAGAAGATATGGTAATCATTGGAAAGGAAAGGAAATATATCTCTACAGCCAATCAAATAAGCGGAAGAAGAGTGTTATGTCGACGATCGAGAAGATATGAAAACAGTGACATTCTCGAAAGTGCATTATGATGTACAAAAGTTTGCTCCTTTTTACGAAATAAACTTCTTCATCATCATCATCACGTGCCCCACCACATGGCGTTGGCAATCATGGCATGCCATACGAATCTATCCCTCTCGCTGCAAGCATATCTCCCACCCTGTCTGTCCTCAGCCACCCTGCAAGTACGTCCAATGTTTTCTCCCTGGGTCTACCTGGTGCTCTTTTCCCCTCCAGCTTTCCTATTGTGACTACTTGCCCTAATTTCTCTTACTCATAAAAAGTCCTATAAATGTTGCTGTCTATTCCTAATCTTCACTCATGTTCTTCTTGTGTCTGCCTCCTTCAAGACTGTCTCGTTTCTTTTCTTTGCTGTCCATGAAACACTTATTTCAGCTGTCTCAATTTTGTTCTAAATTTGCGTGTTGACTATTCACGCCTCATATCCGTACAACATGTTGGTTCTATGTTATACTGAAGAACTCTCTGATGTTATTTACTAGGCATTTTGTTGGTAAGAACGCCTTTCACACATCATTAAACGGAAAATCATTAGATCAGCTGGACAAATTAGATAGTTGAAGAGGCATGTCCCGGCATGCTTTCTGACTATTACGTGAAATACAAATAGAAGAGGTCAAGAACAACAACAGCAATAACAACAAAGAACTGTATACACAATCAGTCAAGCAGCAAAGTGGTTAGCGCAACATACTACGGACAGGAAAGTCACGGGTTGAACTCCACCAGTCCAAAAAATCGTTATGAGATAGACACACATGTATTATGGTGATGAAAATGGGGATGATAATAACGATACATATGTCATTTACATGTAACCAAGATTGTTCATATGATAGAGCGATACAATTCTATTAAATAAAAAAAAAATTGTAGGCCAAGTAAAACACAGGCTGGGTAAGACCTCAGGACCTGGCCAGCTCATGGGTTTGTGCAGGCTTGTGCCATGATCACCATACACATGGCACCTTTGACGTTAGTGCATATGGAATTCATTCCCAGCGCGGAGACGTCATCTTCAGAAAAAGAAAATGAAACTTATGTGGATTTTTCGGCCACAACCGGCTCTTACATTGTTATCAAGTATTCAGCCTGGCAGAGACTCGTGACTGTGGCAGATTTTGTTTTCTGAGAAACATTCACGCAAAACGAAAACAAAATAAAACCAAAATATGCCAGGAAAGTGAAAATTGCTTTCCTGTCAACCTGGTTGCCCGTTACCACTTTGCTGTGGATATTTTTCGTTTGTTGGACAGATTTTTACTGCTGTGTTAACGATCTGCGATATTTAATGCATTATACTTTTGTACGGGTATGTCTTTTTTCAGCCCCATCTTAATAATATTAAGAAGAAGAAGAAGAAGATAACGAAACACGACCAAAAACAAAAAACAAACAAAAAATCAGAACGCGTATTTCATACAACCAGCATTAATAGCAATAACAATAACAATAATAATAATAATAATTATCATCATCATCATCATCATCATCACCATCACCATCACCATCATTATTTGTACAGCGTCTCAGCTCACAACAGCTGTAACCGTTTCAGCCAGAAGCGATGGAAAGCAAACAATGCAACAAAGGAAGGGAAAAAGACCGAAACTGAAATCCGATAATGTCAGCGTCCTGTATAACTAATCTCCGTTAAAGACGATCGTGTAGCGGACGATCTATTTTTGTTTGTTTCTCCATTTAAAACAGCCCTAAGATGGTCCATGTGAACGGCTCGGCTACATGAACAACATGACCTTTCAGTCCATTGTGTGGCTTGATAGCAACGGGTTATCTTCCTATTTCACTGCTCGTTCGTACTGAGGTTTTGAACAATGTCAGGGCTGGGCTGGATTGCATTGAAATGGTATCCTCCTGTAGTGGGTTATTTTAGATTAAATACAATTCAGTTTTGTCTTATTGTTATTTTTGTTTAAAGCCCTGGCGACTGCGCAGAGCCATATCGAGGCTATATCATCATCATCATCATCACGTGCCCTGCCGCATGGCGTTGGCGACCATGGACTTCCAACCATCTCTACCTCTCGTTGCCTCCAGCATCTCCCCCACCCTCTTCATCCCCAGCCACTCTACAAGTCCGTTCAGCATTCTCTCCCTGGGTCTACCTGGTGCTCTCTTTCCCTCCAGCTTTCCCTTTGTGACCAGGTGCTCCAAATCCCCCTTCCTCATAAAATGGCCTATAAATGTTGCTAGTCTTTTCCTAATCTTCCTTATGAGTGATCTACTTGTGTCTGCCTCCATCAAGACTGTCTCGTTTGTTTTCTTTGCTGTCCATGGAATCTCTCAACATTCTTCTGAGAAACCACATCTCGGCTGCCTCAATCTTGCTCTGGCTTTGTTTGATGACTGTCTACGCCTCACAACCGTACAACAGTATTCGAGGATATAACCATCTCACAACGTACACAATACTTCACGGCTCTATCAAAAGAGCCAGCCAGCCCTTGCAAAAACACACAGACCAACAGACAGAAATGGTGGAAAATGGCAAAAAGTGAAGGCCAAAAGGTAAATGCTACTTGGTAATAAAGCGCTGACGTGTCCTTTAAATCAAAAGAAAAGCGTGATGGAGATGGTTCGACCGCCTGAAAATGTCACTGACCACAACTGAACGTCTTGCAAAAAGCACATAGTACACGAGAGAGTGAGAGAGCGAGAGAGAGAGAGAGAGCAGCGAGGGCACGCGAACACGCAGAGAGAGAGAGAGAGAGAGAGAGAGAGAGGAGAGAGAGAGAGAGAGACAGAGACAGACAAGAGACAGACAGAAGACAGAGAGAGAGAGAGACAAGAGACGAAAGAGAGACAAGAGGAGAGAGAGCAGACACCAACACTCAAGGCAAGAAGTTAAGAAGTAGCCGACAACAAGCAAAAGGATAGAGCGGGAGGGAGGGGAAAAGAGAGAGCAGAGGGAGAGGGGTAGGGGAGAGAGGAGGTGAAGCTTATTCAGTAAAATGGCACAGCCTCTTCCAAAGGAAACACAATATACAATTAAAACATAATTCCATTCAACATGAAATCTTAATTAAACATAATACGATGATACCAGATACATATGCAAATGATTGTAACGATAAAGCATGATTACAATAAAGAGATTCATTACAAAATCATACTAAAATTAGCTCGAAATTTCATAGCATTACACAAGTAAACACAAAAAGTCTTTAAATTTCTTTCTTTCTATTTTTGCCAAAAGTACACTAACTCGAAAGTTTTCATAAAATTTACGAGGAATAATGAACTCCTGCCGGACACGAGAAAGAGAAGGCTAACAAAGCAAAAAGTGTACTTTATCAACCTGTGTGTGTGTGTGTGTGTGTGTGTGTGTGTGTGTGTGTGTGTGTGTGTGTGTGCGTGCGTGCGTGCGTGCGTGCGTGCGTGCGTGCGTGTGTGTGTGTGTGTCTAAGTGGTTTGTATTGTTGTGTGTGTGTGAGACAGACAGACAGACAGACAGGCAGGCAGGCAGGCAGGCAGGCAAGTAGGCAGGCAGGCAGGCAGGTAGGCAGACAGTCAAACAGGCAGGGACAGACAGAGACATAGAGGCAAACGGACAGACAAACAGAGAGACGCGAAGGTGGTGGTGGAATGGCGAGATAATACTCTGAAATAATTTAACATCATTTTAAATTCACGCACTGACTATGTACTGAATCTACGAGAGACACAGTTTTCCGTATGTTTTCAGTATACCCAAAACAAAATGATCTCTTTATTCTCATAAGCGCGTGTGCAGCGCATCAAGTAAATCAACACTGAGTTTCGTCTCCTGCGCTACGGACTGCTGGCTCTCCTCTGCCGGAGGTTCTTTCGGTATAACATGGTATTCCCGTCTGCAAATCTCTCTCTCTCTCTCTCTCTCTCTCTCTCTCTCTCTCTCTCTCTCTCTCTCACCCCTAGTCGAAGGATGCAGCAATACGATATTGGAGAAATAAACATGGCTTGGCGATAAAGCCATATATTATTACGTCCCTGCAAAATAAATGGCACTCAACCCCTATTCAGGCAGCAAAGAAAACATCACCATCGTTCTTGCCACCCATCACATCA
The DNA here is from genome assembly GCA_030674185.1 of Monoplex corrugatus. Taxonomy (NCBI): domain Eukaryota; kingdom Metazoa; phylum Mollusca; class Gastropoda; order Littorinimorpha; family Ranellidae; genus Monoplex; species Monoplex corrugatus. Next base: position 11,107,201 of record JAPXFY010000013.1, on the reverse strand, counting down.
CGTTTCATAACATGATTGATTGGCCAACTGCTTTGAGAACATCACGACTACATATCGAATACCATTCTATGACTGCACATCGAATATCATTCTACCTGTAATTTTTCAACGGTGCGCTGGGAATCCTAGAAACACGTACTATAGATTTCGCTTGTTTTGTTATATTTTGTTGAAATATCTTTAGCCTTTTATATCTGTAGTATTTGTGTATCTCTTTTCGTAAAACTTTGTAAGGCACAACGGAATTTAGACAGGAACTGACGTAATGATATATCCATTGCACATGGGCATTCATATGCGTTTTTTCCGTTTCCGGTAATGTTTTCTCGGTTGTATGTATGTACGCATACTGTGCAGTCGTTATGTTACTGCACAGTCTGAACACTCCGTCTTCAATGGTTTGTCTCGCCCTTAAGGCGGTAATATGCTTTTTTCGGAAATGCGTATGCTGAATGTATTCATACATGTTTCCATAACCCAGCGAACATCGACGTGGCTTATAGTATGTTTAACGTAGTTTATGTTCCGTGTGTGTATGGATACAAAGAGGGCTCAGGCACTAGCAACTCTGCACATAACTTTTTTTTTAATGGCGACATAGGATATAAGCAAAATCTCCCCCCTTTACTCCCGGCGCTACCCAGGGAGTGTTGAACTGAGTAGTTCTGACTGGAAATAACCAGAAAGAAGAAAGAAAAAAAAAAAACGAAAATAGAATCAGAACGCGTATTTCGGACAACCAGACTTAATCCTTTTCTCTCACTGGACGAAGCAGCAGGGATGTTTGTCTTTTTCTCCTAAGTTTTGTATTTGTTATTTGTTTGTGATCTTACGTTTATGCTTGACAAAGGCCAGTTGGCCGAAAATTTGCGCCTGTCTTGTCTGGGTGTATTAAATACGAATTCTGATTCTATTTTCGTGATTTTTCTGGCTCCCGTTTGCTTGAACACGGGCAGTCACACTTCTTATGGACTTCTGACTGGAAGGCCAACGTCTAACCAAAGTGATTATCACGCTGAAGTGAACGGAAGTTCCTATGGATCCACAATGGGGCGCTGCTTTTAACTTGGCACACGTTTGGTACATCTTTCACGAGGTATATTACAATATTTACAATATTTATATAGCGCAAAATCTTGATAAAAATCAAATCTAAGCGCTGAACAGACACATACGCACGCACGCACGCACGGACACACACGCACGCACACACACACACACACACACACACACACGGCTATAAATGGGGAAAAAGAAGAAAAGCAATGGAAAATTATAGAGAGCATAGCATATACAATTATATATTACAATGTGATTCCACTCCGAGCGGAGACAGGCTGCAGAGGGGGTTGAGTGAGGTCAGGATTTTATGCAGAGGAGAAAAAGTGAGTTTTGAGAGCGGACTTGAAGGAGACAAAAGTAGGATGCTGACGGACTGAGAGAGGAAGTTTGTTCCAGAGGAGTGGACCAGAAACAGAGAAGGCTCGTGGACCACAGGTATTGAGCTTAGTGCGTGGAAAGCGAAAAGTCAGAGGATCGGAGGCAGAGCGGAGGGTACGTGAGGGAACATAGATCTCAAGTAGGTAATCGGGGGCTGCGTTATTGAGGCTTTTGTAGAAGATGTTGTCTAGTTTGTACTGTATGCGCTTTGATACAGGGAGCCAGTGAAGTTGTGCCAGGAGAGGAGATATGTGGTCAGCTTTTTTCTTTTTGAGTACAAGGCGTGCAGCATTGTTTTGAATGCGCAGGTAGTAAATCGCTGTACAGTTTGACTCTCTCACTTCTACCAACTGGCCATCTGAAGACTACGGGAACTCCTCTTTGGAATACACAATGTGGCCTCTTTGTTGCTGTCTCCTTTGTCCTCCATCAAGTATCTGTGTGGTCCATTATTCACAGCATTCCAAGTTGTTGGCCAGGAAAGCGTGCCTCATCAATGACTGTTTCTGCAGGAGTAGCTTCCCTTGCTGTTTTTCATGCGGTAGCATCAATTCAACGGGAAAGCTGGAGGGAAAGAGAGCACCAGGTAGACCCAGGGAGAAATTGCTGGACGGACTTGCAGAGTGGTTGGGGACGAGGAGGGTGTGGGAGATGCTAGAGGCACCGAGAGATAGAGACAGATGGAAGTCCATGATCGCCAACGCCATGCGGCAGGTCACCTGATGATGATAATGAGCATCAATTCGAGTCAGTTGTGTAGTTGGTGGTGTCTACAGTCCCGCCGACCACTAATGGCCATATGAGAGCTGCTTCATGTATCAGTACATTCACATATTTGGTTAATGACCCGAATAACAATACATAGTCAGGTGGATCCAAGTGATATGGCATCGCACGAAAAAGGTAAGGAAATCTTGTTTTAACAGCGCAGTGAAAAAGAATGATTTAAATCAAGCAGTCCTTTGTCCAAAGTTGTCTTGCTGAGCTCGTACAGGACTCAGCTGAATCTAATGGAGGTCAGCGTCTGCATTTTGCTTCAGCTGATCTCCTTACCATTGCTACGTTTTCAATTTCACTTCTTGTGCTCTTTCATTTTTATTCTTTTTATTTTATTTTATTTTTTTGGTTGAGGGGACGCTTTTGACACCATTTGTTTGTATTTCATTTACCAATGTCTAATACGCTGGGGTTTTTGTTCTGTTTTGTCTTGTTTTGTTTGGGGTTTTTTTTGTTTCGTTTTTGTTTTGTTTTGTTTGGGGGGGGGGGGGGTTAGTATGATGATGATGACAGGATTAAAAATAAGACATTTCAAAGGGCAAATAAACTCGGCTAGAATCGATGGCCACTCAGAAAACCCCGGTTTAAATATGTATGTATTTTTTGTTATAACAACTTTTTCAACCTTGCACTCTCTATTCAAATCTTTTTTCCCCTTCAACCCTGACAAAATCAATTTCCTCTCTCTCTCTCTCTTACACACACACACACACACACACACACACACACACACACACACACACACACACACACACACACACACACACACACACACACACAATTTCACTTCAGGCAGTAACAAGTTTCCTCCCAACATATTACCTCCCTTCTTTCATGTCCATTATCTCCCCCTCACTCCCTGAGTTCCAGTTGTTAACTACACATTGTGCTTGTCTTAAACCACACAGTCAAGTGTCATACTTTTCAGCAGCGCGTCTTGAGAGTGATGCTCAAAAGTTGACCGAGACAGCATGTATCCAACCGAATCTGGCTGACACCAGTGTATACTATCAACAGAATCATACAGCGAAGCCCTGTCACTTAGTTTCAATTCCAACGTCAGTTAAAACAGCCGATGTTTCTTGACAAGTCTGTGCAATTTCAATTTTCAATTCCAGTTTCTGAAGATGACGTCTCCGCGCTCGGAATGAATGTCATATGCACTAAGGTTACAGGTACCATGTGACGGAGAAGATCCACAATGATCACGGCACAAGCCTTAAGCCTGCACATAAACCCATGAGCTGGCCAGGTCCTGAAGTCCTACCTAGATAGTAGGGGAGTGAGGTGGCAAAGACCTCAACTTTTCTCGGGACCAGCACCTCAAGGACGGCGCCCATGCCCTCTCCCTAGTTTCAAATTCATATTCATATTCACTTTTCTAAAACCAAGACTTCAAAAAGGCGAGAAGGCTAATTGGTTTTCAAGGAATGGAATCTGGGAAATCAACCTGTATCTCCATGCCTTTTTTAAAAAAATTTTTTTTTTAACGAAGGCAGTCACGCAATACCCTGCTTCTTCACGATCTTCAACTGCCGTGGGATCTTTAGCGTGCGCAGCCAGAAGGCACACGGGTCCGACTCGTTTTTCGACCCCTTCCGAAGGACTAGACATTCAGTTCGATTTTCCGGTCAAACTGAGGAGAAAAGTCGAGGCCTCAACGAGGAGCGAACCCTGGAACCTCGAGTTTAGTTACTGGCAGGCGAACGTCTGAACCATTCTGCCACTGTTCTGCCTAGTGTGTGCCATGGCTGTTAAAGAAACTGGGTTCCGAGGTGACTCCTCACTATACAGCCATTCTGGATCACATCAACCAAACTGATAACAGATTCTCAAGTAAAGTTTACATAAAAATCACTGATTTAAACAACACATTAAGAAATTGTAGTCAAAGCCTAACATCAGGTGAATAATAAAATTGTTTATTAGAATAATCGGATTTTTATTCTCAGTGTGCATGTTGAAAAGTCGCCGTGATGTAGTGGTTAACGCAACGGACTACTGACTGGAAGGTTGTGGGTTCGAATCCCCGTCAGTACCTTCAAAAATCATTGTGGATTTTTCGGCTCTAACCGATTCCTACCCAGAGTTGGGCGTGCTATGGGCTCGTTGGGATGACTGGGACCACACAGTCGAGTCTCATCCACTGCACGGTCTCAATCCTAGACGGAACTCCATAGTATCATGATTATCATCATCATCGACATCATCATCATCCCATTGTTAAAAAAACAACCTGTCCCAGCTTCTGTGGCCATTAAGGTGCCGCAAAAAATGGGACGAAAAAAAAAGGTGAGCGCAAAGGTAACCTCCCTGGATGCATTTGTCCTTTTCAAAAAACAAACAAACAAACAAAAAGTAAAAAAGTTTAGCATCTGCAGTCAAGAAATTTCTCAACAACAACAACAAAACAACAACAATCAAACAACAACAACAAACGAAATACAACGTGGAAATCAAACACTGATAAAATACCCCGTTTCTCCACAGCTAAACATTTTCAGTAGTTTTGTGTATGTTGTTTGTTAGGGAGGGGGGGGGGAGGGGTTCTGTGATGGAGACGAGTTTATACTGAATGGCTAGTTGTATTGTGATCCAGACCTGTAATTAATTGTTTAGTACTTTACATATCTGTTATTTTCTGTGAGGATGAGATACACATACCTGTATCATTTACATGTATCCAAGGTTGTGCAAATGATAGACAGATACAATAGTAGTATTAAAAAATGAAGACTAGGTCAAACATAGGGTACGTACGACCTCAGGACCTGGCCAGTTCATGGGTTTATGTGCAGGTTTAAGGCTTGTGCCATGATCACTATACGCATGACACCTGTGACGTTAGTGCATCTAGAATTCATTCCGAGCGCGGAGACGTCATCTTGAGAAACTGAAACCGAAACCGTTGTTTGCTATTTGTTGTCTTTCGTTTACGCTTCAAAAAGGCCAGTTGGTCGAAAATTTGCGCCTGTCTTATTATTATTTTGTTGGTTGTTGTTGTTGTTGTTGTTGCTGTAAATACTACAAACTGTACCAATGTCTAACGTATATAGCACCAGTGGTTTTTATTGCAAGTAGCTGTGCTGTTTTAGTTTCTAAACTGCATGGAGATTCCCAATGAGAAAAACGCGTGTTGGAAACGGATGCTTGTTAATTTATGTTAAAAACGAAGAGTTCAGAAAGGCTTGGTTATCTTGTTCGTGTTTTTGTGTATGACTGACAAAAGAATCAGAAGGCCGAACATTTGCGTCATTCTTGTTTCGTCACGTAAATGCGTGTTCTCATTCTATTTTCATGTATTTCTGGTTTCTGTTTATTTGAACGCTGAAAACAACTTTGATTCAGACTGAAAAAAAAAAAAGAAAAAAAAAAGAAAACATACACACTACACAAAAGAGTAAAAAAAAATTTTTTAAAAGTAGCAAGATATTCTGATACGTGGGAAAAAATATAGTGAAAAACATTTTTTGTCAAAATACGGTTAAGTATTTGCTACATAATACTGTTGCTTTCCCACAATTCCTTAATGGAAGACCGGGGGAGGGGTTAGCCCCGTGATAGCCTTCGTGACAGGTTGGGCGACAGACAACATGGAACATAAGACATTTTCAGCAGCTACAACCTCGAAAACCGGTGAGCATGTTTGTGTCCTCGCTCGAGCATACAACCCAAGAACACTTAGCAGCTGTAAAGTGGTACCTGTCCCTGTTTAGTGAATAGAAAGGCAAAGCAGTGATGGAGAAGGGATGGACGCCGGATCCGTAATGCTAGTCCTGAGAGAATCTGAATTATGTCATACCTTGCTCCCGACTTGACCCTAACGATCGTTCAGGATTTTGGAAAATCTTTATCGTGCCTTAACCCCCAGATTTCTCCGGTTAATTCAAACTAATTTGGCTGCCACCTAATTTTGATAGCCCTGATCATAGACAGCAAAGAAATCCATCGTTTATAAACACTTCTGAAAAACAGACACGATAGCTAGAACGACATACACACAAATGACGCCAGTCGATATGAATCGTATCCTCTATAGCAGTTTTTGACATACCGTTCTCACCACAAAGTCAATGTTTGCTGCGGACGTGCAGTGTGTGACGTAAGCGTGTTTCATATCGATAGTGATAGGAAGTTTTTAGGCACAGGAAGTACGTAGGCTCGGCTTTACATCAAGCCCATGTTTGTTTGGCTAAAAGCCCATTTCGGTACTTATTGACTAGAAGAGAGAGAGAGAGGGTGGGAGAGGGAGGGAGGAAGGGGAGAGAGAGGGAGAGACAGGGAAGGAGGAAGGGACAGAGGGAAGGAGAGAGGGGGGGAGGGAGGGAGGGAGGGAGAGAGAGATTTCTTTGTTTTCTAACAGAAACACATTGACATAACAGAAACACAATGACATAACAGTGTTTGGTCAATTTTTCTTGTCTGCCGTTACTAAAATCTACACGATAAAACGAAACAAACATGAGTATAGAACGATAATTATAAGAACGCTACTACTACTACTACTACTACTACTACTGTTAATGATAACAATAATAATAATGATGATGATGTTAATGATTACAACAACAATAATGATGATGATGATGATAATATAATAATAACAATAATAATTAATAATAATAATAATAACGTAATAATAATAATACTAAATAATAATAACAATAATAATAATGATAACAACAACAATAATAACAATGACATTTAACTCATGTCGAATGGCTTTTACAAAAAAAAGTGAACGCTATTAATAACACAAACATTCTGTGTGATGATAGTTTTATCACACATACTCACTCAAGGTACACAATATTTTTTTTTATTTAAACACATTTTTGTTACAATCAATAACGTACACATGTACATGTTAGTCATACTACAGATCACATTATACATACATACAGAAAACACATTATACAGACAGACAGACAGATAGATAGATACATGTAGATAGATAGATAGATAGATAGATAGATAGATAGATAGATAGATAGACAGATAGATAGATAGACAGATAGATAGATAGACAGACAGATAGACAGAGATAGATAGACAGATAGATAGACAGATAGATTAGATATATAGATAGACAGACAGATAGATAAATGGATGGATGGATAGATAGATAGATAGATAGATAGATAGATAGATACAGAGATAGACAGATAGATAGATAGACAGACTGATAGATAGATAGATAATAGATAGATTGATAGACAGACAGATAGATAGATAGATAGATAGATGGATAGATATATAATGCATAGATAGATAGATAGATAGATAGACAGATAGATAGATCGATAGACAGACAGACAAAGAGATAGATGGATAGATAGCTAGAAACACAGACAGATAGATAGACAGATAGCTAGCTAGCTAGCTAGCTAGATAGATAATGTTTTATTCCAAGAAAGCCATAAGCCTCTTCTGAAGGGATGCTTATGTTAGAGAAAATAATCGAATACAACAAGCAATAATAATGATGATTAACCCCCCCCCCCAAAAAAAAAATTAAAATATAACAAAACGACAAAGCAATTTACGTTATTTTAAAGAGGAACAAGCCAAAAATCTCAACAGAATCAGGGGAAATATTTGGAAACGATCACTGAGCTGAGCACTTGAATACAAATGACAGAACAACACGAAGAAATTCCAGTACCCGTCACAACTGTCCCCAATATAATGACTAGCATTACAAGCTGCCAATATTGTGGTGGTGGTGGTGGTGGTGGTGGTGGTTTTTACCGAGCAATCAGTGTGTAGAATATTAACGCGGCCAAACTTCTGAATATTCGAATATTTTCACCTCCTGACACTTGTGCAAGGACTCTCTCTCTCTCTCTCTCTCTCTTTCTCTCTCTCTCTCTCTATCTCTCTATCTATCTGTCTATCTATCTATCTATCTATCTATCTATCTATCTATCTCTCTCTCTCTCTCTCCTCTCTCTCTCTCCTCTCTCTCTCTCTCTCTCTCTCTCTCTCTCTCTCTCTACATCCCCTCTTTTGCTTTGTGGTAAATAGTCCAGCATTCATTGTCTTTCAAGACCTTACAGCGCATTTTATTAACGCGCAAGCTTATAGCATATACAATGCTCATGTGGATTCTATTTAAACACATGACATCATATCTGTATATGGATTTTAGTCTGAGGAATATGAAACTCAAAATTGGAGAATAACAAACAAAAACAGAACAAAACGGAAAAAAAAACAACAACCAAACAAGCAACAAACGCTGCAACGTTCTGATCAACTTTCTCTCTTACGTACACTGAATAAGAACTTTTCTTTTCCATACTCCTCACGTATTTCATACACTTATTGTTATTATTCATTTCATGTGTTGTTTCGTATTTTTCGTCACAGCGGAATTTTCCTGATAAAAGGCAGATTTTTGCCTCTAAGCAGAGCACACAGTCACAGCGAAGCACCACTCATTTGTAACCTTTTATACTGTTTACCTGTCAAAGTTCATTTTCTGTATCCATTAGCAAGATGGAACACCTCTGTTACTATGGATGGTTTCCACTGCGCAAAATGCATTCTGCACTTCGGATTCGGTTGCTAAGTCAACAAAATATGGTGAGAGAAACCGTCAGAAAAGCAGACAGACAGACAGACAGACATAACGAGACAGACAGACAGACAGACAGACATAACGAGACAGACAGACAGACAGACAGACATAACGAGACATAACGAGACAGACAGACAGAGACACACATAGAGAGAATATGTGTCACGCCTGCACACGCACACATGCGCGCGCGCATGCGCGTGCACACATACAGAATCGCGCGCGCGCGCACGTGCACATGCACACCCATACATACATACACCCATACATACATACATTATACATACATACATACATCCATACATACGTCCATCCATCCATCCATTCATCCATCCATCCATCCATCCATCCATCCATACATACATACAAGCATGCATGCATACATACATACATACATTATACATACATACACACATACATACATACATACATACATACATACATACATACATAGATACATACGTCCATCCATCCTTACATCCATCCACCATCCATCCATCCCTCCATACATACATACACACACACATACATACACAGAGAGAGACACACACAGAGACAGAGACAGACAGACAGACACACACACACACAGACAGACAGAGAGCTAGTTTAAAGGTAAAAATATCATGGCAAATTTTTCTGGACACAATTAATAATGCTGCTGATGCCATCCTGTTGTTTTCGCTGGCAATTCCCAAGTGATGTTCCTCCTTTCAACTGAGAGGCCCTGAAGCAAGTGTACTTTTTTCTGTGCAACAACTGACGATATAACGAATCCACTTTCCTTTTCCCTTGATTCGCCTGAAGACACATTTTGTTTTGTTTGGCTTACGTAACGGTGTATATGGTTATACCATTAACAGATGACTGAGATAATGTACTTATGTAATGCTAACTGCAGTAAGGAAACAAAGTGTGCACGTGTGTGTGTGTGTGTGTGTGTGTGTGTGTGTGTGTGTGTGTGTGTGTGTGTGTGTGTGTGTGTGTGTGTGTGTGTGTGGAGAGAGAGAGAGAGAGAGAGAGAGAGAGATCACTGATAGAGGGTAAATGAGTGAAATTCTCTCTCTCTCTCTCTCTCTCTCTCTCTCCTCTCTCTCTCTCCCCCTCTCTCTCCTCTCTCCCTCGTTCTCTGTATGTAAGTATGTACATCTGTATGTATGTATGTACATCTGTATGTATGTATTATGCTGCGTGCGTGCGTCGTGCGTGCGTGTGTGCGTGCGTGTGCGTGTGTCTGTCAGTGCGCTGCATAGCCCGTTCAGACCCAGTCATCAGTTATCTTGTTTACAAACCGAATGGCAAGGTGAGGAGATGACAAACCCTGGAATAGAGCCACACAACGTGTATCAACTACGTGCATCAGCCCAGCTAGCTATCAGACCAAGAGAGAATGGAACAGCCCTTTCTTGCCTTATTCTGGGCCTTCATCTATTTATTGGGTAGCCCACGCAGCTGCAAGCTATGCAAACCGGCGACTGACCAGTCTGCACAACAGAGAGATGAAGACTGTTAAAAAACTAACTCCTCTCAGTCTAAAAACTGAAAGTAACCAAGACCACCCAAACGCAAGCATGTTGTACAATCTGAAAACAAACGTGTCATAAAGCGAAGAAGAATATCAGGATGGCTTAATCACCTTGATCTGCTTTAGCTCGTTAGAGTAATACGTGCCTTCTGAACAGATTGCGCAGCGTGTGTAGGAAACGTAATGATTTTAAGTAATAATTTACAAACAAAAATTACCTCTTCTACGCCTTGACACAGATGCTGGACAGAAGCTCTGACCATCTCAAACTGTGCCGCCACAAGTTTAATTAGTATGTGACTTCTGAACCAAGGAAGCAAAAAGCAGACATGACTCGGGCTAAGGCAATTAACGAATTCCCTTTTCAGGGCTAAGACAATAAACGAATTCCCCATTTTCAGGGCTAAGACAATTAAATATTTCCCTTTTTCAGGGCTGACAATTCACGAATTCCCCTTTTTCAGGGCTAAGACAATTCACGAATTCCCTTTTGCAGGGCTAAGACAACGAATTCCCTTTTCTGGGCTGACAATTCACGAATTCCCTTTTGCAGGGCTAAGACAACGAATTCCCTTTTCAGGGCTAAGACAATTAACGAATTCGTTTTTTTTTTTTTCAGAGCTAAGACAATTAACGAATTCTTTTTTTTTTCAGGGCTGACAACTAACGAATTCCTTTTTTCAGGGCTGACAATTAACGAACTCCCTTTTTCAGAGTAAATTAAAAAAAAGAGTGCAGGCGAGAGATGGAGAACAACTCTGTGATAACGTGTTTGTTGCAAAATCAGGGTAAGGCACGGGTTAAAGGAAGCACGGGAGAGGGGGAGGGGAGGGAGAGAGTGCGCAGGCATGGAGGGGTTAAGAAGTATCTGATCCACAGACCTCTTATAACTGGACACACCACGGTGGTTTAAACAAAGCCGGTTTGCGTTTGCGTTTACTTTTACTGCTTTTTCTTGTCTGAATATTACAACTACACACACACACACACACACACACACACACACACACACACACACACACACCACACACACACACACACACACACAGTGTGATTCTATGATAGACTATACTACTTAACAGATATCGGAACGTACAGATATAAACAAGTTCAGCGTAGTTTAATAAGAAACTGTGTTTGTGAAGAAAAAGCTTCTTCCCTTATATTCTGAAGAGAAGAAAGAGAACAGAAGACAGAAAAGAGAAGAGAGAGAGGGACTGACAGAGGGAGAGAGAGGGTAGGAGACAGAGGGAGAGAGAGAGAGCCAGCTAGACAAGACAGAGGGAGAGAGATGGAAGAAGAGAGAGAGAGAGAGAGAGAGAGAGAGAGAGAGAGAGAGAGAGAGTAAGAGAGAAAGAGGACACGCTCCAGCCTGTATACAAACGAAGCGAGTATCAGGTTTTATTGTTATTGTTGTTTAAACCCAGCCGATTGCGTAGAGCCATATCAGGGTTATAATCGCTTCTAAACATACAAAACTTCAACAGGAAAAAAGAAAAGAAAAGAAAAGAAAATTAAGTACACATATCAAAGCATTCGCGTACATAATCTAAGGATATGCCCCTGGCGTTGACCACTCCGTCCAATTTAGTGCACAGGGTTGAAAAATAAGATGCCAGCAAAAAAGGCAAAATTACTAAAAACTGGACCAGAAAAATGAAAATGACAACACAAGAAGCGAAAAGAAAGACAAGCAAATAAGAAACTGACAGAAAGCAAAGACAAGCAGAAAAAAGACAGTACAACGGGAATTTCCAGCACAGAATTTCCAGAAGGTGGGGACACTATCTATACTGAAAGAGCCCCCGGGGGGGGGGGGGGGGGGAGTACCTAGGTAAACTTTGCAAGGAAAAATTAACGCCCAAAAGGAAACGAAAGAACAAGACCCAGTGTTCATAACTTTCCCATCACAACCAAAATAATAAAACACAACAGGTTTCTGATATTACAAGTTGTCAGTGGGACTTCCTCCAGCAATCAGTGCGTCAAATGTAAACACACCCAACCCTCTCAACGGCGGAACGTTTTCCATTAACATTTCAACATTTGTTCTAGTGATGTCTTATCTGTCTTTTTCTCTTGTCCAACACTTTTACACGAACGCTTTTTGCAACATTCGATCAATACACTCTAAAACATATTTTACACACTAGAAAAAGAAACTATGTTTTGCTTTCCTACCACATACAGAATGCTATTTGGATAGCTTTTGTTTGTTTTGTTTGCTCTTGTAATATTGTATTGTGTAATGCTGTTGTGTATTGTGTAGCATTGTCGTTATTTGTTCTCAGCATCATTTTCTTTTTCTTGAAACGTAGGTTTCTCTTGTTCTCTCTTCAAGGACAGCTAGTTGCAATAACAGAACAGTGCCATTTTTTTTAACTCGTACTTAAATTATTTACTGTTTGCTTGCAGTGGTGAATTTTTCTTCCACATCACTTAGCTAGGCAGGAACACATTTGTTGCCATGGATAGTTTAAGTGCGCACAATCCTTTCTGCACGTGGTACTCTGTACTTAAGTCAACAAACAGGGTGAGAGAGAGTCGGGGGACGGGGGGGGGGGGGGGAGAGCGAGAGAGAGAGCGGAGAACAGAGAGAGAGAGAGAGAGAGAGAGACAGAGAGAGACAGACAGACAGACAGACAGAGCTGTGACAGAGAGGTTAACAAAAGCTACCTGAGATGGAGATAACGGTTGCTGACGGCATAATTCAGTTTCACCGGGAATTCTCAAGCGACAATTTTTTTTCTTCCCTCATTTGAATGGCACGTAAGCAACCTTTATCTTTTTTTCCCAAGCAGATAGAAAAAAAAATGTACGCAATCTATATCTTTTTCACTTGACTCCCTGAAGCTAAATGTAGTATTGTTTTCCATATAAACAAAAGCAATCTAGACACTAAACCAGAGATTCTGCTGTCAGACACAGTTACAAGTGAGTGAGTGAGTGAGTGAGTGAGTGAGTGAGTGAGTAGTGTGTGTGTGTGTGCGCTTGCGTGCTGTGCGTGTAATGTGTGCGTGCGTGTGTGCATGCATGCGCGCGCGCGCGCGTGTGTGTGTGTGTGTGTGTGAGTGAGTGAGAGAGAGAGAAAGAGAGAGATCGTGTGTGTGTGTGTGTGTGTGTGTGTGTGTGTGTGTGTGTGTGTGTGTGTGTGTGTGTGTGTGTGTGTGTGTGTGTGTGTGTGTGTGTGTGAACTGAAAGGCATTCTCCAAAATCAGAAACAAGACCTATCAAAATTATGTTCGTTCTCTCTGTCTCTGTCTCTCTCTGTCTCTCTCTCTCCCCCTCCTTCCCCATGAGTGCGTGTGCGCACACACACACACACACGTGTGTGTGCGCATGCGTGTGTATGTATGTATGTATGTATGTATGCATGCATATGTGTGTGTGTGTGCGTGCGTGTGTGTGTAAGCCCACCTACACACAATTTCTCCAAACATACAAAGCAACCGTATGAAATCAGCACAAGAATATCAGAACGACTTGATCGTGTTGCGTCCGTGTTAGCTTTCTAAAGCAACAGATACCTCCTTAACGAATTTGCCAATTTTCTTGTAAACGTAACGCTTTCACTAGAAGCGATAAACGTGACACAATTTTACAGGAAACAATCCGTTTTAATTCTTTGCGTGAATAAACGTGACACAATTTTACAGGAAACAATCTGTTTTAATTCTTTGCGTGAATAAACGTGACACAATTTTACGGGAAACGATCTGTTTTAATTCTTTGCGTGAATAAACGTGACACAATTTTACAGGAAACGATCTGTTTTAATTCTTTGCGTGAATAAACGTGACACAATTTTACAGGAAACAATCTGTTTTAATTCTTTGCGTGAATAAACGTGACACAATTTTACAGGAAACGATCTGTTTTAATTCTTTGCGTGACATAAACGTGACACAATTTTACAGGAAACAATCTGTTTTAATTCTTTGCGTGACATAAACGTGACACAATTTTACAGGAAACAATCTGTTTAATTTTTGCGTGACATAACGTGACACAATTTACAGAAACAATCTGTTTTTAATTCTTTGCGTGAATAAACGTGACACAATTTTACAGGAAACAATCTGTTTTAATTCTTTGCGTGAATAAACGTGACACAATTTTACAGGAAACAATCTGTTTTAATTCTTTGCGTGAATAAACGTGACACAATTTTACAGGAAACAATCTGTTTTAATTCTTTGCGTGAATAAACGTGCACAATTTTACAGGAAACAATCTGTTTTAATTCTTTGCGTGAATAAACGTGACACAATTTTACAGGAAACAATCTGTTTTAATTCTTTGCGTGACATTGATCTTGAACAGTAGCACCGATTGATTCTCTCAGGCTCGTGTCCCTTCTTCTCCTGATCAAGAAAACGTCAGAGAACTCTTTGCTGCTGTTTTTCCCCCAGCGTCAGTTTCGTGTATTTGAAACGCCAGGGAAGTCTTGCTGATGTTGTCTCCTCCTCCCTTTTCCTCCCCCGGTAATTTTCGTGTGTTTAAAACACAAGGGAAGTCTCGCTGGGTTTTTTTTTTTTATAACTTCAGCGAAGTCTTGCTGCTGGGTCCCCCCCCCCCCCCCCCCCCCCCCCCCCACGTAAATTTTTTTTGTAATGGAAAAGTCCGAGACAGTTGCTGTTTTTTCCCAAGTTCGTGCATTTGAAACGTCAGAGAAGTGTTGATGCTGGGTTTCCCCCCCTTAAGCTTCGTGTATTTGAAACGTCACAGGAGTCTTGCCGTTCTTTTCCCCCATAAGCTTCGTGTATTTGAAACGTCACAGGAGTCTTTGCTGTCCTTTTCCCCTATAAGTTTCGTGTACTTGAAACATCACAGGAGTCTGCTGTCCTTTTCCCCCCTGTAAGCTTCGTGTATTTGAAACGTCACAGGAGTCTTGCTGTCCTTTTCCCCCTATAAGTTTCGTGTATTTGAAACGTCAGGAAGTCCTGATGTTTTTCTCCGTAAGTTTTGTGTGTTTGAAACGTCAGGGAAGTCCTGATGTTTTTCTCCGTAAGTTTTGTGTTTGAAACGTCAGGGAAGTCCTGATGTTTTTCCCCTGTAAGTTTTGTGTGTTTGAAACGTCAAGAAGTCTTGACACAGCTTTTTTTGTTGTTGTTGTTGTTGTTTTTTGTGGTTATATATATAATTATTATATATATATTATATAAATATTATATATATATTATTATATATTTATATATATTTTTATATATATATATACCGCAAGTTTGGTGTTTGAAACGTCAAGAAGTCTTGACACTGCTTTTGTTTTTCTTTTTTTTTAACCATAAGTTTTGTGTTTTGAAATATCAGGGAAGTCTGGATGCTGTCCCCCCCCCCCCCCCCCAATCCGTAACTTCTGTGTACTTGAAACGTCAGGGAAGTCTTGATGCTGTTTTTTCCCGCAAGTTTTGTGTGTTTAAAACGTCAGGGAAGTCGTGATGCTGTTTTTCCCGCAAGTTTTGTGTGTTTAAAACGTCAGGAAATTGCATGCGTTTTTTCCCGAAGTTTTAGTGTATTTAAAACGTCAGGGAAGTCGTCATGTGTTTTCTTTCCCGTAACGTTTGTGTATTTAAAACGTCAGGGAAGTCTTGCTTTTTTTCTTCCCTCTACCGTTTTGTGTATTTGAAACGTCAGGGAAGTCTGACTGCTGTTTTCCCCGTAGTTTTGTGTGTTTGAACATCAGGGAAGTCGTGATGCTATTTTTTCCCCTAACGTTTTGTGAACCTGAAACGTCAGCGAAGTCTTCCTGTTTTTCTTCCCTCGTAAGTTTCGTGTATTTGAAACGTCAGAGAAGTCTTGCTGATGTACGCCCCCCCCCCCCCCCCCCCCCCCTCCTCGGTACGTATCGTGTATTTAGAGAAGTCTAGCTGCTGTTTTCCCCGTAGGTTTCGTGTATTTGAAACGTCAGGAAGTCTTGCTGCTGTTTTGTGTGTGAGTATGTGTGTGTGTGTTGTGTGTGTGTGTGTGTGTGTGTGTGTGTGTGTGTGTGTGTGTGTGTGTGTGTGTGTGTGTGTGTGTGTGTGTGTGTGTGTGTGTGTGTGTGTGTGTGTGTGTGTTGTGTGTGTGTGTGTGTGTGTGTGTGTGTGTGTGTGTGTGTGTGTGTGTGTGTGTTGTGTGTGTATGTGTGTGTGTGTGTTGTTTTGTTTCGTTTCGTTTTGTTTTGTTTTCGTAAGATGTATTTGTTCTTTGCTGTCATTTGTGTACGCTTGACAAAAGATCATTTGGCCGAAAATGTGCGCCTGTCTTGTTTTGTGCATCAACTACGTGTCCTTGTTCTATTTCCGTGTGTTTCTGGTCCTTAGTTATTTGAACGCTGGCAGTCACTTTAATCTCAGGCTGCATTTTCCCAAACAGACTGACAAAAAAGCAAAGCGATCCAGGCTTCAAAGTGAACAGAAAATTAACGAACAGAGAGAGAGAGAGAGAGAGAGAGAGAGAGAGAGATAGAGAGGAGTAGAGAGAGAGAAGAGCGTGTATGAGAGAGAGTGTGTGTGTGTGTGTGTGTGTGTGTGTGTGTGTGTGTGTGTGTGTGTGTGTGTGTGTGTGTGTGTGTGTTGTGTGTAAAGTACAGGTGAAAGTGGATAAAAAAAATCTACCATCTGCAATATCTGATGTTCGTTGCGAAAGACGGCTTAAGACAGATCTGAATGAAGCACGCTGGGCACTGAGAGAGTAAGGAAAGGTCAACTGGTATTTGATCCTGTGGAAAAAAGTGATGATGGTGACTTGAAAACAAACGCACACTTATTTTGGGAAGAATACGAATAAGCTAGTTGTGCTGTAATTTGGCAATATTTAAAACTATATTTTAAAAAACAACTTAACACAAACAAGCCAGGCAGAAGGTGAGCGGTGGTAGACAGTAAACAGAATATTTCACACGATGACACCATCGCGCACGGTAGTCAAGCGGGTAAATGGACTTCCAACCGGAATGTCCCGAGTTCGATTCACCCAGACACCTCCGGCACCAGACGGCAGATGCACACTAGAATTATTCAGCAGAACTGGCCAAGCTAAAACAGCGTTCAAGAAAATGAAAATCTGTCCTACCAACAAAGTTCTATTAACATCAGGAAAAAAAGTTCTTCAGTATGAACCAATACTGTTATACGGATACGAAGCGTGGACGTCAACACGCAAAGTCGGAACAAGATTTAGGCAGCTGAAACGTGGTTTCTAACAAGAATGTTAAGAGTTCCACAGGCAGCAAAGAAAACAAAAGAGGCAGTTTTGAAAAATCCAAACATAAAAAGAACATTAAGAAAGAAGATTAAAGATAGACAAGCAACATTTATAGGACATTTTATGAGGAAAGGGGAATTTGAGCACCTTGTCATAGAAGGAAAGCTTTGGGGGGGGGGGGGGGGGGGAGCACCAGGTAGACCCAGGGAGAAAATTATGGACGTTTGGCGAAGTAGATGAGGACAGAAAGGATGGGAGATATACCTGCAGCGACAAAAGGTAGATTCGTATGGAGGGCCATGATCGCTAACACCATGCAGCAAGGCTTTTGGTGGTGATAGTGGTGATGGTGATGGTGATGGTGGTGGTGGTGGTGGTGGTGGTGGTGGTGGTGGTGGTGATGATGATGATGATGATGATGGTGGTGGTGGTGGTGGTGGTGGTGGTGGTGATGGTGGTGGTGATGATGATGGTGGCGATGGTGGCGATGATGATGATGATGATGATGATGATGATGAGACGACGACGACGACGACTATGACGACGACGATGATGATGATGATGATGATGATGATGATGAGATGATGATAAGACACCTCCGCTTCGCTGGTAAAGGATGAAATTTTTTACGATCTCCCAGGTGTATTTGCAGACCTGCCCGTGTTTATACGTATGCAGAATATGAATATCAAACATGCACGTTATAGATCCTGTCAGCTATGTAAGCGGCATGAAATATGAAAACACCCAAACACTTAACGTGCACGCCTACCAAAGATGCAGACTGTGAAACAGAACAGAGGAGTGTGATCAGCTCGTCCAACAGCTCGAGTTCTCCATGTTCCAATAAAAAGTCTGATTATGTGTAATGCTCATTAGTCCAAAAGAGATTGAAGAATAGCGCTATACAAGAATGGTTCATAAAAGAATAGCGCTATACAAGAATGGTTCATAATAGTAATGTTAATAATAATGCTGATGAATCAATACCACCATTACAACCACCACCACCACCACCACCACCACCACCACCACATCATCATCATCATCATCATCATCATCATATCATTAATGTCACTGTCGTCGTTACCATCATCATCACTTTTATTCTGAAAATGTATCTGATAGAACAAGAGTTTGAACAACAGACATAAAAAAGAATGGAACACTGTAGTTTTCAACAGTACAAATTGTGTGAACTGAAGTGTTTAAAGGCACTGAAGGAAAATGACTGGTGATATGAACTGACTACTGTTCTCAAGTTTGCAAATGTCTTTTCAATGTGCTGCCTCATAACAAGGCCAATTTGTACCGAGCCAATTTACCGGGGTTTTTTTGTTTGCTTTTTTTTTATGCTGGAAATTTTATTCTACTTTTTCCCACTTCACACAGTTGACAGTCCCCTCTGCTTACACACTGTGCAATGTAGCGTTGTACTGCAATGTGCTGTATTGCACTGCAGTGCATTATTCGTCATTACATCATTTCTATCGATACAATGTTCAACAGTCCATCGCCAGTCATTTTCTATTTGGTCTATATAATCGAAAAGAGCTTTCCCTGTCTCTTCGACAATCGCATTCTCTTGTCTTCCTTCACGTCTAACTAGATGGCATACTCTTGTCTTCCTTCACGTCTAGCTAGATGGCATACTCTTGTCTTCCTTCACGTCTAGCTAGATGGCATACTCTTGTCTTCCTTCACGTCTAGCTAGATGGCATGCTCTTGTCTTCCTTCACGTCTAGCTAGATAACATACTCTTGTCTTCCTTCACGTCTAGCTAGATGGCATACTCTTGTCTTCCTTCACGTCTAACTAGATGGTATACTTTTGTCTTCCTTCACGTCTAGCTAGATGGCATACTCTTGTCTTCCTTCACGTCTAGCTAGATGGCATACTCTTGCCTTCCTTCACGTCTAGCTAGATCGCATACTCTTGTCTTCCTTCACGTCTAGCCAGATGACATACTCTCGTCTTCCTACACGTCTAGCTAGATAACATACTCTTGCCTTCCTTCACGTCTAGTTAGATAACATACTCTTGTCTTCCTTCACGTCTAGCTAGATGGCATACTCTTGTCTTCCTTCACGTCTAGCTAGATGGCATACTCTTGTCTTCCTTCACGTCTAGCTAGATGACATACTCTTGCCTTCCTTCACGTCTAGCTAGATGACATACTCTTGTCTTCCTTCACGTCTAGCTAGATAACATACTCTTGTCTTCCTACACGTCTAGCTAGATAATATACTCTTGCCTTCCTTCACGTCTAGCTAGATAACATACTCTTGTCTTCCTACACGTCTAGCTAGATAACATACTCTTGTCTTCCTTCACGTCTAGCTAGATAACATACTCTTGTCTTCCTACACGTCTAGCTAGATGGCATACTCTTGTCTTCCTACACGTCTAGCTAGATAACATACTCTTGTCTTCCTTCACGTCTAGCTAGATAACATACTCTTGTCTTCCTACACGTCTAGCTAGATAACATACTCTTGTCTTCCTACACGTCTAGCTAGATAACATACTCTTGTCTTCCTACACGTCTAGCTAGATAACATACTCTTGTCTTCCTACACGTCTAGCTAGATAACATACTCTTGTCTTCCTACACGTCTAGCTAGATAACATACTCTTGTCTTCTATTATTCTTTTACACGTCTAGCTAGATAACATACTCTTGTCTTCCTACACGTCTATCTAGATAACATACTCTTGTCTTCCTACACGTCTAGCTAGATAACATACTCTTGTCTTCCTACACGTCTAGCTAGATAACATACTCTTGTCTTCCTACACGTCTAGCTAGATGACACTTTTTTTTTTGTCCAGCAGTGATTTTGTCCCCTTTTACATGTCCATCCATTCACCCTTTCCCTTCCTGTCCTCCCCTCATGGTGTGTGTACCTTGCGCCCTCCAGTTTCTGTCATTGTGAGTGACTGTTTCAGTGAATGATGAGACTTGATTTGTAAATCACTGTCATTACTCATTGAGTGACTGTTTCAGTGAATGATGAGACTTGATTTGTAAATCACTGTCATTACTCATTATGAGTGACTGTTTCAGTGAATGATGAGACTTGATTTGTAAATCACTGTCATTACTCATTATGAGTGACTGTTTCAGTGAATGATGAGATCTGATTTGTAAATCACTGTCATTACTCATTATGAGTGACTGTTTCAGTGAATGATGAGATTTGATTTGTAAATCACTGTCATTACTCATTGAGTGACTGTTTCAGTGAATGATGAGATTTGATTTGTATATCACTGTCATTACTCACTGAGTGACTGTTTCAGTGAATGATGAGATTTGATTTGTAAATCACTGTCATTACTCATTATGAGTGACTGTTTCAGTGAATGATGAGATTTGATTTGTAAATCACTTCATTACTCATTATAAGTGACTGTTTCAGTGAATGATGAATTTTGATTTGTAAATCACTGTCATTACTCATTATGAGTGACTGTTTCAGTGAATGATGAACTTGATTTGTAAATCACTGTCATTACTCATTATGAGTGACTTGTTTCTGTGAATGATAGACTTGATTTGTAAATCACTGTCATTACTCATTGAGTACTTGTTTCAGTGAATGATGAGATTTGATTTGTAAATCACTGTCATTACTCATTATGGTGCTGTTTCAGTGAATGATGATATTTGATTTTGTAAATCACTGTCATTACTCATTATGAGTGACTGTTTCAGTGAATGATGAGATTTGATTTGTATATCACTGTCATTACTCATTATAAGTGACTGTTTCAGTGAATGATGAGATTTGATTTGTATATCACTATCATTACTCATTATGAGTGACTGTTTCAGTGAATGATGAGATTTGATTTGTATATCACTGTCATTACTCATTGAGTGACTGTTTCAGTGAATGATGAGATTTGATTTGTATATCACTGTCATTACTCATTATGAGTGACTGTTTCAGTGAATGATGAGATTTGTGTTGTATTCACTGTCATTACTCATTATAGTGACTGTTTCAGTGAATGATGAGATTTGATTTGTAAATCACTGTCATTACTCACTATGAGTGACTGTTTCAGTGAATGATGAGATTTGATTTGTAAATCACTGTCATTACTCATTATAAGTGACTGTTTCAGTGAATGATGAGATTTGATTTGTATATCACTGTCATTACTCATTATGAGTGACTGTTTCAGTGAATGATGAGATTTGATTTGTATATCAAGATTTGACGCCCTATCAATATTACTATTGTTGTTATTATCAGTAGTAGTAGTAGTAGTAGTGGTAGCAGCAGTAGTAGTAGTATGACGACGACGACGATAATGATCATGATGATGATGATGACGACGACGACGACGATGATAAATGATGACGATGAGGAGGAGGAGGAGGTTGACGATGATGATGATGATGATGATGATGATGGTGGTGTGGTGGGGTGGTGGTGATGGTGATGATGATGATCATGATCATGATGACGACGACGACGACGACAATGATGATCATGATGATGATGATGACGATGATGATATACACGCTTCTCTCCCATAGGAGAAAACATCGCAAAAGCATTGTGCCGGCCAGCTGAAGTGTACTTTCTTCTACTACATCAATTAACTAGGCAGGAATACCTTTGCTGCCATGAATGGTTTTAACTGTTCACGATGCTTTCTGCACGTGGTATCGTTTCTCTAGTCAGCAAATTGGAGACACTCACAGAGAGACAGAGACAGAGAGAGACAGACAGACAGACCGACAGACAGAGACAAAAGAGAGAAAGAGAGAGACAGAGACAGACAAACAGACAGACAGACATAACTAAGCTCCCAAAAGCTTCAGGGTATTTTTTTTCCTACGATGATAAGGCAAGTCAACAGGTTTTCTTTCCATGAGAAATGGCATGCAGGTCATATTTTACGCATACGAAAAGACAAGGGGAAAAAAACAAAAACAAAACAAAACAAAACAAATCAATTACGCAATGACAAGAACGTGTGACATTAATTATTAGGAAGAATCGTATTGTTCTAAAACATATAATTGTCATTCCAAAACACACACACACATTCACACACACTCGCTGTCTGTCTCTCTCCCTCTCAAAGAATTTAACATTTACAATACAATACTATACAATACGATATGATATATATGATATGATATGACATAATATAATATAATATATAATATGAATAATAATAATAATATAATATAATGTAATGTAATGTAATATGATATAATGTAATATATTATTAATATCATTAATTAATATAATTTTAATTATAATATAATATAATATAATAATATATATATTATAATATAATATAATATAATATATTAATATAATATAATATATATATAAATATAATATAATATATATAATATAATATGGTACCAACATAGATGTACAGTCTTGAAAAGGATTACACTGTACAAGTTTATGTATACTGATCTTTTATCCGATACGCTACTGTTATAGACGAGGTTCTACCCCTTGAACGATATTGTTATAGGCTAGGTTGTGCCCCTTGAATGTCATTGTTACAGACAAGGTTGCCCTATAGGTTATTATCAATAAAACTTCCAAGTGTCAAAAGTGTCGTTCAAAGAATGCTATTGACGCGATAAATCTTGTTTCAATGGCAATTTTCAAATGATGTTGTTTCTCCTATGATTCGAGTGACCTGAAGAGACTGAAATTCTTGTTCACAAAAAAAGCGAAGACGTAAGCAATTTGTGTCCTTTTCACCTGAATCCTCTAAAGGTAAATGTAGTCTGTTTTCCACAAAAAAAACAAAAGCAATGCAGACAATGACCAAGAGATTCTGTTGTCAGACATCGCAAGAAATGTCAAAGATCACACTATTAACGGAAGTCTGAGAAAATGTAATAATGCAACACAAGCTGTGTTTTTACAGATGCGTTCGCGAGCATCTGCCGTTTGAACGAAAGAAACATTAATGGAAAGTATATGAGACGATGAAATATTTCATTATGTGCTTGTGTGTTTGTTTGTGTGTTTGTGTGTGTTAGTTATATATGGGTGTGTTGTGTGTGTGTGTGTGTGTGTGTGTGTTGTGTGTGTGTGTGTGTGTGTGCGTGCGTGCGTGCGTGCGCGTGCGTGTACGTGCTTGCGTCTACGTGTGTGTGCGTGCACACGCGCGTGCTCGTGTGTTTGTGTGCGTGTGTATGTGTGCGTATGTGCGCGCGCGCGCGCGCGCGCGTGTGTGTGTGTATTGCACATGCATATGTACTTTTGCGTTCACTTGTGTGTAAGCAAAGTGCTGTTCCCCCTTATCATGTCAAAAAAATAATCTTCTGTATTTGCGCACACAACTTTCACACGTGTTTGCAGACGAAATGCCATATTCACACCTACTGCTGGGGATTTTTGTTTCACGATTTGTCGCTGGAGTCACATATCTGCAACATCTGTCACTCGGTGTATCTAAACGTTCGGCGAATATGTTATCCACCCATACACAACAATGAATACAACAAATACACCGGTCTGTGTCTGTGTCTTTGTCTTGTCTTAATTGGACTTGAAATTCTCTCCCTTCTGGCTTTACAAAGTACATTCTCGGCAAACTACAAAAATCCAAAAGAAGTGCGACTGCCGCGCCCAAGCAAACAGGAACCAGAAGAACAAGAAAACCAATGTAAGCGCGTATTCAACAAAACAAGACAAGACAAGCGCAAATTTTCGGCCAACCGGCCTTTGTCAAGCGCGAACGCACGGTCACAAACAGACCACAAACAACAAACAACGGATAATAAAAAGAAGATTAAAAACTTCCCCGCCGCCTCGTCCAGTTCTGATACAAGACTAGTTTTGAAGGCTTGCAATTACGAACATGCCCAGCCGCTTCTTTGCAAACTTCACTGGCTCCCAGTCGAAACTCTGATAGCTTTTCAAGTCTGCTACCGCATCTTCTCTAGATCCACCACTGCCAATGTTTCTCATCTCTTTCTAGACAGTTGCTGTCGTCGCCGGATGATCACACTGTCTGCATTCCTCATGAAAAGACTAAGACTTACTACCGATGTTCAGTCTCTCTCTGTGCACTAGAACAACACAGCTCGCTTTCGCTTCCTTCGTTTATTAGTCATCTGCCATCTTTGTCCTCTTTTAAAAAGCACTCACACCTCATCTCTTCAAAAACATTATTTGCATAAGTCTCACCTTTTCCTCCACTGTTCTCTTCTTCCTGCTGTCCAAACTGTACTTGATGATGGTTATGTGAAAAACTGTCACTTGTGTGTGTTTACATGCCCTGCGTCAGTGTATGTGTGTTCGCCAATATGTGTCCTTGAGTAGGGTGTGTGTGTGTGTGTGTGTGTGTGTGTGTGTGTGTGTTGTGTGTGTGTGTGTGTGTGTGTGTGTGTGTGTGTGTGTGTGTGTGTGTGTGTGTGTGTGTGAGAAGAGAAGAGAGACAGACAGACAGAGGCAAGGCAGACAAAGAGTGTATGTGCGTATGCATGCATGCATGTTTGCGTACGTGCCTCTATGTGTGTATGTGCGTGTGTGTGTGTGCTTTCGCGGTGCACGAGTCTGCATATCTATGTCAGGGCATATGCGTACGCGTTCAAAAGAAGCGAGTTCTTGCATCATATGCGTACGATAGTGTTTGTTTGTTTATTTAATTGTTTGTTTGGTTGGTTGGTTGGTTGGTTGGTTGGTTGGTTGGTTGGTTGGTTGGTTGGTTGGTTGGTTGGTTGTTTGTTTACATATCATGCTTATACGACTTTCATGATTGACATATGTTTTTATGTATAACAAAAGTGCAAAGCGCTTCGGAGCTTGAGATGTTGTAATATGCAATATTCATTATCATAACGAGAGGAAGAAGAAGCAGAGTAGTAGTAGTAGTAGTAGTAGTAGTAGTAGTAGTAGTAGTAGTAGTAGTAGTAGTAGTAGTAGTAGTAGAAGGAGGAGGAGGAGGAGGAGGAGAAGAGGAGGAGGAGGAGAGAGAAGAAGAGAGGAGAAGAAGAAGAAGAAGAAGAAGAGAAGAAGAAGAAGAAGAAGAAGAAGAAGAAGAAGAAGAAGAAGAAGAAGAAGAAGAAGAAGAAGAAGAAGAAAAAGAAAAAGAAAAGGAAAAAGAAGAAGAAGAAATAAGATTTTCTTACGCTGCAACGCTGCAAAATCCGAATCAAAAATGGAAGAAAAACAGAAAGGCCTGATTATCTGTTTCAAGTCTTTAAAGCAACAGACAGGTTTCAACCCACTAAACCGGCGTCTGTACTGAACGTAATGATCTTACCAGCAACATCTACTTCCCCCAGCTGCTGAGTAGAAAAGAAACACCAAACCCTTTAAGAGTGTTCCCCTTTAAGTTTAATTAGAGTGTTCCTTCGCAACCAGGATGGCAAAAAGAAAGTGTCACCTGGGCTTCAAAGTGAAACTAAAATTAAGCAAGTCTTTTTCTGTTTCCCTTAAAAGAGGCACCACAATTCAAAGGCGAGAGTTGATGACAAATCTGCAACGTGTGGTGCTCGTTGAGAAATAGGACAAAGACAAAGGTGGAGAGAAGCTCAAGAATAGGGTGTGTTGACAAACGTGAACAAGAACTTAAATTTCTAAAGCACTGAGTGGAAGACACTGATAACTAGCATTTGATCTTTTAAAACACAGAGGAAGATATTGATAACTACTACATAATCTTTTAAGACAGTGAGTGGAAAGTACCGACATTAGTACTCTCAGCCAGGATGACAAAAAGAAAGTGCGACCTGGGCTTCAAAGTGAAACTAAAATTAAGCAAGTTTTTTTCTTTATCCTTTAAAGAGGCACCACAATTTAAAGAAGAGAGTTGATGACAAATCTGCAATGTGTGGTGCTCGCTGGGAAACAGGCCAAAGACAAAGGTGAAGAGAAGCTCAAGAATGGGTGTTTTATGAAACGTGAACAAGAACCTAATTTTCTAAAGCTCTGAGTGGAAGACACTGATAACTTGCAAACAATCTTTTAATAAAGGTAAGATACAAACATACACATGTCATTCATATGTAACCAGTGTAAAAGATAGACTAGGTAAACACAGTCTGGGTAGGGTCTCAGGACCTAGCTAGCTCATGGGTTTATGTGCAGGCTTAAGGCTTGTGCCATGATCACCATAGTGCATATGAAATTCGTTCCGAGCGCGGAGACGTCATCTTGAGAAACTGAAACTGAAATTTAATCTCTTAAAACATAGTGGAAGATAACGATAACTTGTGTATAATCTTTTGAAACACTGAGTGGAAAATACCGATACTAGTATTTGATATTTTAACAATAATCAATGGTGGACAGAGATAATAAGTATTGAATCTTTAAATATACGGAATGGAAGATCTTGAGCTGAAAATAAACAATGACCACAGCAAGTGTAGGCTGAACTCTGAGCGTTTTATTTCTCAAGGTGACAAACAATCAAACAATAAATAAATAAGTTCATAAATAACAATTAAACAAATAAGTAAATTTATCAATAAGTAAATAAAGAGAGCTCAGGGACAATAAAGAAAAACTGATTTTACAATTAACTGACAGTTCTTTCCCCAGTACTCAAATACCTTTCCAATGTGCTATTTCATAAAAAGTGTCCATAATTGCCGAGAGCCAAGACATCAATATATATTTTAATGACAACATTCTGGACGAGTCTTGCAAGATGCAGATCAGTTTAAAATATTTTGGACATTTTTCTGTCCTCTCATTTGTTTTTATCTCCTGCTTGAACCCACTACAGGTGTGGTTAGAACTCGCCAAACAGGTGTAGTCAGAACTCGCCAAACAGGTGTACTTAGAACTCGCAAAAACAGATGCAGTTAGAACTCGCCAAACAGGTGTACTTAGAACTCGTCAAACAGGTGTGGTTAGAACTCGCCAAACAGGTGTAGTTAGAACTCGCAAAAACAGGTGCAGTTAGAACTCGCCAGACAGGTGTAGTCAGAACTCGTCAGACAGGTGTAGTTAAAACTCGTCAAACAGGTGTAGTTAGAACTCGCCAAGCTGGTATAGTTAAAACTCGCCAAACAAACTTGTTCTCTCTAAAACGAAATGTTTAAAATTACAATGTTGATGACTTTAACAAGACTACTCGCTTTCAAGAGGAATGCAGCAACTTTGCAGAAGAAACTTTCCCGTTTGAATTTATACTACGGTAAAGCGGAAAGTATCCTACACTTAAAAAATTTTATTCTTCATTTTCAAAATTTCTCCTAGTCTGTAAAACAAAACAGCAAACAGTATTGAAGAATGCTATTTTGGCTTTACCATTCTGCTCCACTTTAGCTCTTTAAAGCAACAGATGCCTTCTAACCGGATTAGCCAGCGTCTGTTGTTAATGTTACGATTCCACAGAAAAACAATTTTCTTCATCCACGACTTGACACAAAAGCTGAGCAGAAGCAGTGACTCCCTCAATCCGTAGCGCTTTAAGTTTAATTACAGTGTGATTCAGAACCAGGCAAACAAAAAGATGCAAGCTGGGTTTTAAAGTGAAAGGAAAATACACACAGTCTTTCTCTGAGTGTGATTAAAATGCACAAGGCAAACGAATACCCCTCTCCTCCATCCTTCCCCCACCCCAAAGCTCCCTATTCTCTGCAATATCCGGTATTGCGATAGAAGGTGAAGGATAGAGCTGAAGGCATCACAGTGGACAGTGAGCCAGAAGCAACATTTTCGTTTCAATCAATACTCTAACAAAATGAAAGAACCTACATTTTCAAATTTCCTGCCAGCTTGTAAAACAAAAGTACACCAAGAATGGACAACGATACTAAAAAAAAAATCATTTATGTAGCGCAAACAGTCCAGGTCAAAGAATACTCACAGCACTTTACACACACACACACTACACTATACTACACTACACTACACTACACTACACTACACTACACTACACTACACTACACTACACTACACTACACTACACTACACTACACTACACTACACTACACTACACTACACACACACACACACACACACACACACACACACACACACACACACAATCGGGCCGGTAGGGGCGGATGGTGGTGGTGGAAGGATTGCCCTGTCAATGCATTAATGCAGTACAAACATACATTAATGCAGTACAAACACAGTCACATACAACATCAGTGCATCAATGTAACATAAACTTAATTCATCAAAAAATAAAAGATCGTAACTTGAAATCAAAGACAGGTGGTAGTGATACTACCGATAAATGTAGCAAAAACAGATAATCTTCTATTACTACTGCAAAGAGTGTATAAGGAATGAAGCGTACAAAATTAAATATACATGGGTCCGGTTAGTATATGTACAAAAGTTCGGTTTGTAATGTACACACACACACATAAGCCAGCAAATAAGCTTAAGCGCGCACGCGCTCGCATACACACACACACACACACACACACACACACACACACACACACACACACACACACTAAGATTCTTAACCCTTTGACTCCCGCACCCTGTCCACCAACATCCTGTACTGTCAACCATGCTAGCAAAGCAAACACTTATTAACCCTTTGACTCCCGCACCCTGTCCACCAACATCCTGTATTGTCAACCATGCTAGCAAAGCAAATACTTAACCCTTTGACTCCCCTACCCTGTCCACCAACATCCTGTATTGTCGACCATGATAGCAAAGCAAACACTTAACCCTTTGACTCCCCTACCCTGTCCACCAACATCGTGTATTGTCAACCATGCTAGCAAAGCAAACACTTAACCCTTTGACTCCCTCACCCTTTCCACCAGCAGAAAGCTGATGGAAAGAGTGAGGGAGTTGTGTTTTTTTTATTTTTTGGTGGATGGGGTGCGGGAGTCAAAAGGTTAAAGCAACAGATGCCTTAGACATTAGGGTTTAGCAACGTTTGCTGTAAACATAAGGATTGTTTAACTGGAAACTTCTATTTTGCAAGACGATACTGATGCTGAAAAGAAGTATCGTCCTCTATTTACTGTGGTGAATTAATTTTGATTAGTGTGTAACTTTGGAACCAGGGAAGCGAAAGGAAAACGTGATCCGGGCTTCAAAGTGAACAGAAAATTAACAGTCTTCATTTCTTAAGAGGCAGTAAAGTAGGGGCAAGAGCTGCCGAAACACCTTCCTACCCTCTGCAATATCTGGTGTTCACAGAGAACCAACCCTGTGTACAGATGAAGGAAGCAAAATAGGGAGTTAGCAGGGAAGAAAAGGTTAACTAGGATGTGCACTGGTTAAACAGAAAAAAAGATGATACTGCGCTTAATGCAAGAAATGACTAGGGAAAGAGTTGTCGACCAAAGACTGTTTTCAAGATTACAGTCAAACAGTGGAGAAACGTTTTAAAGTCCCTGAACAGAAATGAAAGTCACCATTACGTGAGCTCTTCCCCCCAACTCTGCAAGTATTTCTTGAGTGTGCTTCCTCTTTTTATTGATGATTATTACCAAGAAGTTTGATCATTATTTTAACAGAGAATCTTGAAGGAGTACTAACAAGATGCAAATTGATGTGAAATGTTTCGATCATTTTCTTGCCCATAATTGTTTCATCTGATGTTGGAGTTCATTACAAACGTATCAATGACTGCTGAAACAAAAGTTCTTCCGTTCTAAATGAAAAAGCCTGTTACAATCATTTAAGCAAGACTACAAGAGAATGAATGACTACTCCTGTTTTAAATGAAAAAGCCTGTTACAATCATTTAAGCAAGACTACACGAGAATTAATGACTACTCCTACAATCCTTTGTATTATTTGGTGTTCGTTTAAAAAAAAGAAAGAAAAACAGGCTTAGTACTACACTACACTACACTACACTACACTACACTACACTACACTACACTACACTACACTACACACACACACACACACACACACACACACACACACACACACACACACCACGCACGCACACACACACACACACACACACACACACACACACACAATCGGGCCGGTAGGGGCGGATGGTGGTGGTGGAAGGATTGCCCTGTCAATGCATTAATGCAGTACAAACATACATTAATGCAGTACAAACACAGTCACATACAACATCAGTGCATAGTCCTTTTCTCCCACTGGACGAAGCAGCAGGGAAATTTCAGTCTTTTTCTCCTAATTTTGTATTTGGTGTTTGTTCTACGTTTACTCTTTACAAAACCAGTTGGCCGAATATTTGCTCCTATCTTGTCTGGCTGTATTAAATACGCGTTCTGATTCTATTTTCGTGTTTTTCTGGTTCCTGTTCGCTTGAACGCGGGCGGTCGCACTTGTTCTGTATCTATAAGACCGACAAGCATTAATCTATAAATAACTGAAATGTATTTCTGAAAGAGTTGTCTTGAACTTCTTTTTGCAAGTGCTTTGTCTCAAATACAGGGGGGTAGTTCCATGTCATTGGGCCAAAAACAGAGGATTATTTCTTTCCGTTAAATTGTTAGCGAAAACCGAGCGAACAGAGAAGCTTCTTGAGACCTGAGAGCTTTGGGAAGTTTGTAGCCCTGGAAGAGTTCTGACAATTGACAAAATAATAATAAAATAATAATTACAATATTTATATAGCGCAAAATCTTGATAAAATCAAATCTAAGCGCTGAAGCAGACACACACGCAGGCACGCACGCTCGCACACACACGCACGCACACACACAGACACACACACACACACACACACACCCACCCACACACACGCATGGCTATAAATGGGGAGAAAGAATAAAAGCAATAAAAGCAAGAATAAAAGCAATGGAAAATTATAGAGAGCATAGCATACAATTATATATTATAACCATGTGATTCCCTCCGAGCGGAGACAGGCTGCAGAGGGGAGGGTTGAGTGAGGTTAGGATTTTATGCAGGAGAGAAAAGGTGAGTTTTGAGAGCGGACTTGAAGGAGACAAAAGTAGGTTGCTGACGGACTGAGAGAGGAAGTTTGTTCCAGGAGAGTGGACCAGAAACAGAGAAGGCTCGTGGACCATAGGTATTGAGCTTAGTGCGTGGAAAGCGAAGAGTCAGAGGATCAGAGGCAGAGCGGAGGGTACGTGAGGGAACATAGATCTCAAGTAGGCTTGACAGGTAATCGGGGGCTGCGTTATTGAGGCTTTTGTAGCACATGGTGTCTAGTTTGTACTGTATGCGCTTTGATACAGGGAGCCAGTGAAGTTGTGCCAGGAGAGGAGATATGTGTTATTATGTTTAACAATCTTTTTCCTTTAGAACTCTTCAAAGCAACAGATTCATTTTATGCAGATTAGCAGCTACTGCTGTAAAATTAACGATGTGACGGGAAACAAATCACTTCCTCCGCTCAATGTCTTGACAAAAAGGCACTGATCCTCTTAGACTGTGCCATTTTCAGTTTAATTGGAGGGTCCTTTCCGAAACGGTGAAGCAACAGGAAGATATGAACCTGGTTTCAAAGAGGGCAGAAAATTCAGAAAGTTATTTTAAGGGACATCAAAAAGAGCGGACGAGAGTCACTGAAAAACCCTCCTACCTTCTGCCATATCAAGGGTTGTATACGAAAGACAGTATGAAGCACAGTGGGAAGTGAGTGGGAAACAACACGTTGAGTAGTTTCCAATCTAAAAAAAAACACAGAGTTCAATGGCACTGGGCTGAAACATCGGCAATGACCAAGAAAACAGTTCACCAGAAAAAGAGCACTTCATTTCCAAGATTACAAACAAGAAACATATGATAACAAGCGTAGAGTACAGCCCTGTCAGGCAGTCTCCATCCTAGATGGAACTTCATCATAACATATGCTTACCATCTTCATCGTCGTCTCCGTCAGATTGTGTAAAACTATGTCAGCTTCTGTGACCATTAAGGTGGTATAAAAAAAACGGGACGAAAAATGTTCAGTAGAAAAAGAGCACTTTCATTTCAAAGGTTACGAAGAAGAAATTTAGTTCCAAAGTGTTATAAAGACTACAGGAAAATGATTACTGTAATGAGCTGATACTTTCTCCACTACTACGTGTCTTCCGATTGTGCTTGCCTCTTATTACTGTCCACTATTACTGAGGGGCAAAGTCATTACTATTTTGATAGAGGAATTTAAGATTCAATAAGATTTTTGCAACAAACAGAATAAGTACTTACGTTTCGGTAATCGTCTTGCTCTTGTTTGTTTTTATCTCCTGTTTAAATCCACTAAAAATGTAGCAAGGAAGCTACAATTTCTTTTTTTTTTTTTAAATCTTCCTTTCAAGAAAAAAATTTACCTCTGCAAAGATGACGAGCCTGCAAAAATCCCTCGGCTGGCTTTTCTTGTAGAATCTTGTGGTGTCCAGTTAAGTTCATCAACACTGCAGTCATATTACTCGTTTTTTAATTCCTATTTTGCTTTTTTTTTCCCGATCTACAAGACAGATGTCGCAAGAACGTTATCATTTCTCAGCATCTTCCTCCGTTTTAGTTTTTTAACCCTTTGACTCCCGCACCCTGTCCACCAACATCCTGTATTGTCAACCATGCTAGCAAAGCAAACACTTAACCCTTTGACTCCCGCATACTGTCCACCAACATCCTGTACTGTCAACCATGCTAGCAAAGCAAACACTTAACCCTTTGACTCCCGCACCCTGTCCACCAACATCCTGTATTGTCAACCATGCTAGCAAAGCAAACACTTAACCCTTTGACTCCCGCACCCTGTCCACCAACATCCTGTACTGTCAACCATGCTAGCAAAGCAAACACTTATTAACCCTTTGACTCCCGCACCCTGTCCACCAACATCCTGTATTATCAACCATGCTAGCAAAGCAAACACTTAACCCTTTGACTCCCCTACCCTGTCCACCAACATCCTGTATTGTCGACCATGCTAGCAAAGCAAACACTTAACCCTTTGATTCCCCTACCCTGTCCACCAACATCGTGTATTGTCAACCATGCTAGCAAAGCAAACACTTAACCCTTTGACTCCCTCACCCTTTCCACCAGCAGAAAACTGATGGAAAGAGTGAGGGAATTGTGTTTTTTTTATTTTTTGGTGGATGGGGTGCGGGAGTCAAAAGGTTAAAGCAACAGATGCCTTAGATATTAGGGTTTAGCAACGTTTGCTGTAAACATAAGGATTGTTTAACTGGAAACTTCTATTTTGCAAGACGATACTGATGCTGAAAAGAAGTATCGTCCTCTAATTACTGTGGTGAATTAAGTTTGATTAGTGTGTAACTTTGGAACCAGGGAAGCGAAAGGAAAACGTGATCCGGGCTTCAAAGTGAACAGAAAATTAACAGTCTTCATTTCTTAAGAGGCAGTAAAGTAGGGGCAAGAGCTGCCGAAACACCTTCCTACCCTCTGCAATATCTGGTGTTCACAGAGAACCAACCCTGTGTACAGATGAAGGAAGCAAAATAGGGAGTTAGCAGGGAAGAAAAGGTTAACTAGGATGTGCACTGGTTAAACAGAAAAAAAGATGATACTGCGCTTAATGCAAGAAATGACTAGGGAAAGAGTTGTCGACCAAAGATTGTTTTCAAGATTACAGTCAAACAGTGGAGAAACGCTTTAAAGTCCCTGAACAGAAATGAAAGTCACCATTACGTGAGCTCTTCCCCCCAACTCTGCAAGTATTTCTTGAGTGTGCTTCCTCTTTTTATTGATGATTATTACCAAGAAGTTTGATCATTATTTTAACAGAGAATCTTGAAGGAGTACTAACAAGATGCAAATTGATGTGAAATGTTTCGATCATTTTCTTGCCCATAATTGTTTCATCTGATGTTGGAGTTCATTACAAACGTATCAATGACTGCTGAAACAAAAGTTCTTCCTTCTAATGAAAAAGCTGTTACAATCATTAAGCAAGACTACAAGAGAATGAATGACTACTCCTGTTTTAATGAAAAAGCTGTTACAATCATTTAAGCAAGACTACAAGAGAATGAATGACTATTCCTGTTTTAAATGAAAAAGCCTGTTACAATCATTTAAGCAAGACTACACGAGAATTAATGACTACTCCTACAATCCTTTGTATTATTTGGTGTTCGTTTAAAAAAAAGAAAGAAAAACAGGCTTAGTACAAAGAGGAAAGAAGTCGTCGTGTGGAGTGAGCGGGGGAAGAAAAGGTTGACAAGTATTGGATCTTGTAGAACAGATCATTAACAACAACGAGCTGAATACATTGTAAAGAGCAGACTGAACAGATCATCATCATTTTCCAGACTGCAAATAAGATCACGAAAGCTGATTAAAGATAAAGAAAAATTGATGTTAGTACGAACTGTCCTTTATCCACAGCGCTAGTGTCCGTTTTCTGTGCCGTCTAAAATGTTATCGATTATGATTGAGGATCCTGATATCATTTTAATGAACATTGTTTGTTTGTTTGTTTGCTTGTTTGTTTGTTTGTTTGTTTGTTTGTTTGTTTGTTTGTTTGTTTTCACTCTCCTGATTGAAGCCATGGGGCTTTTTTGTTATAGTTACTGAGTTTGTTTGTTTGTTTGTTTTGTCTGTTTGTTTGTTTGTTTGTTTGCTTAATTGTTTGCTTGTTCGTTTGTTTTCACTCTCCTGATTGAAGCCATTGTTGTTTTTCTTTCTTTTTCTGTCTTTCTTTCTTTCTTCCTTCCTTCCTTCCTTTATTTTGTTTCTGATTTTTCACTCTCCTAACTGAATCCCTTATTGTTTGTTTTTACTGTCCAGACGGAAGCCGTTACAAATGTAACTAAAACTGCATAAAAATATTCTTCCATTCAAAATGAAAAAAAAGATACCTCACCAAAACTACCCACAATTTTTAGCAAGACTCCAGTAGCTTTTGGTCAAGTGGGGTCTAGCGGATCCAAACTAAAATCACCGACTTCACAGAAGCGCTACCTTTTCCTTTTTGAACATGAGCTATGACAAGAGGAGCAGTAGTCTACAATGTCAAACAAACGAACAAAAATCTTCAAGTATGCAAAACAGAAGTAGAAAGACTTGGCAAAGAATGTTATTGTGACTTGATTTTCTAGCTCTCTTTTAGATAAAAAGCCGAAGATACCTTCTAAACGGATCATCCTCAGCGTTCATTGAAATGAATCACAATTTGCTTCCTCTATGACCAGATACAAGTCTGAGCAGAATCATCGACCCTCTCAAGCCAATCCCCTTCAAGTCTAATTAGTGCGGTTTCCAACCCAGAGAAGCAAAACGACGATGCAATACAGGCTTCAAAGTAAAAAGAAAATGACTGAAGGGTTTTTTGTTGTTGTTGTTGTTGTTTTGTTTGTTTGTTTTTTTGTAAGAAAAACAAAAAGGAGAGCAGGAAAAGTTGGTAAAACATCCCCTTACATTCTTTTAAATTAATATCTAGTGCTTACTATGAATGAAGACTGTGGGAACCTGAAGGAAGCACAGTGAGTATGGCAGTGAGTAGGGAAGACAAAAGACTGACTAGTCCTTGTTCCGCCAAAACAGTTTTGTCTTCCCTGCTCAGAGTACATGACACCTAGCTGAAAAAAGTAATGAGTCAAGGACAAAGTAATTTCAGTTCAGTTTCCCAGGAAAGCGTCTCCGTGCTTGGGATGAATTTCATATGCACCAACATCACAGATGCCATGTGACAGAGAAGGTTCAATATGATCACGTAATAAGCAAACTTAACAAGCTGACGAGAAACACCACGAGGGCGCTTATGGGACCCGGAGCACCAATGCTTCGCCACTTTCGGGACACTCACCTCCCAAGTTCCCGACGCCACTCGATAGTCATTTCATCCAGCAAGGGGGGTGGGGGGGGGGGTGCTTTTTATGTGCTGCATGATCCATTCGGACCAAATCATCAGTCACCTTGTTTACAAATCGAATAGCAAGGTGGGGAGATGACAAGCCCCGGGACATAACCACACAATGAGCACCAGCCAGGTCCAGCACAGCCTCCGGACGAAGAGAGAATGGATCACGTAATAAGCTAGCACATAAACCCTACACGATGACAAGGTCTTGATGTCCTGTGTAGCATCTGGGTTTTATGTCTTTGTATCAATCTGCCACTGAAATTACTTAAAGAAAAGTATTTCCCCAAATGGAATCAACAACAACAAATGAGGAAACAATAAACAAACAAACAAAAACTATGAAAACATCCATCCCCCAAATGACCACACCAACGCCATACAGAACCATATCAAAGAAACCCATCCCTTTCACGTCAGTAAGTCCCTCCTTCTTCCCGCCCACCCCACCCTCCATCCCCGATGAATTATAACAGGAAGAAAACCACGACAAACACCACTGCAATAACAACAACAACAGACAAAATTAGGCTGACTTTATTGTTTTGACGTCATTACAACAAAAGACAAAATTAGGCTGACTTTATTGTTTTGACGTCATTACAACAAAAGACAAAATTAGGCTGACTTTACTGTTCTGACGTCATTAATAACTAGACTTTGGATTCAACTTAATAAACGCAGGCTGACATCAGGTGAGGTGGGTTGGATTCATGATGACACGCATTTTCAATTGAATGAGAGCAGTCCGAATGGACACGGTGTGGTTTTGAGGTCGGTAGCCTAAAATGAAACAATGTATCCACAAAATCTTTAAGCTGTTTTAGGGATCACCAAATATTTCTGGGCTATTCTGGGTTCGACTGTAACATAAAACACTGTTTCCGCTGAACACACAACGCAGTCCTAAATGTTTAAATGGTAAAGAATTCGACACAATGCTTAGGCAACAATCATGAGGAGAGAAAAATATAGATAGAATGTATCTGTTGTTTACTGATGAGTCTTCACCCAAATTTGGTCTTATGGTAAGCTTAAGAAGGATTGACGACTAAACAAGCTTAAACATAAACGGCACTGTCCTTTTTACAAAGTCACAGTTACGCAAAATGTGTTCAAAGTGGGGATAGTGGAGATGGCTTGTGTGGCAATGCTGAGGTAGGAGTTTGAAATTTATTCAAAAGGAATTCATCGTGTTCAAACACTTCCGTATGCGCTTTACCCAAATCTGTCCGTAACTATCTGATAGACTCCTTGAGCCTGGGCGAATCTCTGTACGCAGACAAAGTCTTGAAGCAGGGAGATGAAACACAAAGCCGACATCACCAAAATGATTGGAACATTAAGATGGACGGCGAACAGGTCAGACTCCATCTTGCAGACTGGAATTGAATTGGAGGTTCGGATAATAATAATACTATTAATAATTACAATATTCATGTAGCGCAAAATCTTGATAAAAATCAAATCTAAGCGCTGAACATACACATACGCACGCATGCACACACACGCGCACACACACATGCAATGGCTACAAACGGGGGGGGGGGGGGGGGGGGAAAGAAGAAAAGCAATGAAAAATTATATACATAAGTGTACTCAAAGTAGGAAAAAAGAAATCAATAGAAAACACATTATATACAAATACATATTACAATGTGATTCCACACCGAGTGAAGACAGGCTGCAGTGGGGGTTGAGTGAGGTCAGGATTTTATGCAAAGGAGAAAAGGTGAGTTTTTAGAGCGGACTTGAAGGAGACAAAAGTAGGTTGCTGACGGACTGAGAGAGGAAGTTTGTTCCAGGAGAGTGGACCAGAAACAGAGAAGGCTCGTGGACCATAAGTATTGAGCTCGGTGCACAACTGTATCAACAGAACCAACCATACTGAGTTGAGGTAGAAAGACAGTCAGGCCCAACGTGGGCAAAAAGAAGGCAGTAGTCAGGCAACACAAGACCTAGAAGAAGGAAGTTTTCTATTTGTTGAGTTTTTTGGTGAAAGACTGGCAGAACACACCACGCATTCTACAGTCACCCATACCTCTGTCCATCTATGTACAACACAGTGGACTACAGAAACTGCACAGAGCACCGTACCGATGCAAGCAAAACGACCATTTTCAACTAGCTTCACAAGGAATATGTTTTCTCACATAGACTGCGGCTATCTCGCAAAATTAACAACAAATTTAAATATTTCTATACATGAAAAAAAAACTGTAAGCACAATGATTAATATGAAGTGTACCATTTCTGATGTAACTGTCTTCGCTGGGAAAATGGAGCGATTTAATTTGGGTCGGACATAAAATTTATTAATACGAAACAGAATAGAACACAAGCACTTTGTGTTTGCCTCAACGAGGATGATCCAAAATTTAATCATTCTGAATGAAATCGTTACAGTACGACGAGGCCGGAAAAAAAATTATTTCCGCACTCACACACTTAGTGTCGTGCACAACATTTTAAACCTGAAGGAATTAAGCAATACGAATAGTATTAATACGGTATAAAACAAATGTAAACGAAGAAGAAAAACTTTATCGAACACATACAGGTGAGTGGACCAGCAAGGCAGAAAAGCATAGGAAGAAATGACAGAAACAAAGGAACAAGGCACAAACAGACAGAGTGACAGAAAAGACGAAATTTCTAGCACAACATTTCCAGAAGGTGGGGATGTTATTTATACTGAAAGAGTCCCCAGCATCCCACGGGGGGACTTTATACAGTCATGCAATTCTCTCTGTGTAAAACAGAAAGGATTGTGACTTTTTCAGTTGTACAGTTATCTATGTAAACACAAAAGATGTAACTCTCTCAGTGGTTAGAAATGTAACGATTTAGACGAATACTCTTCAACATTTCTGTGTCACACTCTAGCTGAATACTCTCCAACATTTCTGTGTTATGCTCTAGCTGAATACTCTCCAACATTTCTGTGTTATGCTCTAGCTGAATAGTCTCCAACATTTCTGTGTCACACTCTAGCTGAATACTCTCCAACATTTCTGTGTTATGCTCTAGCTGAATACTCTCCAACATTTCTGTGTCACACTCTAGCTGAATACTCTCCAACATTTCTGTGTTATGCTCTAGCTGAATACTCTCCAACATTTCTGTGTCACACTCTAGCTGAATAGTCTCCAACATTTCTGTGTCACACTCTAGCTGAATACTCTCCAACATTTCTGTGTCACACTCTAGCTGAATAGTCTCCAACATTTCTGTGTCACACTCTAGCTGAATAGTCTCCAACATTTCTGTGTCACACTCTAGCTGAATAGTCTCCAACATTTCTGTGTCACACTCTAGCTGAATAGTCTCCAACATTTCTGTGTCACACTCTAGCTGAATACTCTCCAACATTTCTGTGTCACACTCTAGCTGAATACTCTCCAACATTTCTGTGTCACACTCTAGCTAAATAGTCTCCAACATTTCTGTGTTATGCTCTAGCTGAATAGTCTCCAACATTTCTGTGTCACACTCTAGCTGAATACTCTCCAACATTTCTGTCACACTCTAGCTGAATACTCTCCAACATTTCTGTGTCACACTCTAGCTGAATAGTCTTCAACATTTCTGTGTTACACTCTAGCTGAATAGTCTTCAACATTCCTGTATTATTTTCTAGCTGAAAACTCTTCAATATTTCTGTATTATGCTCTAGCTGAAAACTCTTCAACATTTCTGTATTATGCTCTAGCTGTATACTCTTCAACATTTCTGTGTTATGATCTAGTTGAATACTCTTCAACAATTATGTGTTGTGCGTGCGTGCGTGCGCGTCTTTTCTGCGAGTATGCATGCGTATGTCTGTGTATGTATCTGTGCGTGTTTTCAATATGATGATAGAAAAGTACTTGTATGACTTGGCCATCTCTGATATAAAATTGGAAAATAAGTTCTCTTGGACATCATGGAGGCAATCTCAATGTGCGGGTTCGAATCTGCCTGGCTCAGCTTTCTGCACGTGGCCTCTAATCTGTCCAGATAACAGCAGGATTCCAGACCCTAGAAAAAGCGTGCGTGTGAGTGTGTGTGAGAAAGAGAGAGGGGGAGAGGGGAGGGTGGGAGGGAAGGCGGAAGAGTAGAGAGAGAAAGAGAGAGGGGAGACAGACAGAGAGAGAGAGCAACAGAGAGAAGAGAGACAGAGACAGAGGAGGGAGAGAGAGAGAGAGAGAAAAGGGGAGAGAGAGACGGACAGACAGATGGAGGGAGGTAGGGAGGAGGGAGAGAGAAAATTAAATAATTTGTGGTACAGCCTGGAATGCAGAAAAGCAGATGAAAATAAGATCAAAAACAGCAGAGATGTGGTTCCACAGGCGGTCTCTTAGAATCAAATGAACAAACAAAAGAACACATGAAAGCATCCTGAACGAATTCACAGTCCAACGCCAACTGCTGGCAGAAATCAACAAAAGAATAATGCGATGTATCGGCCATATAACCCACAACACCAACACAACCCTTATGGCAACAGTTCTACAAGGAAACGTTGAGGCTAAAAGAAATCCGGGCAGACCACCCGCCTCCAACATGAACAATATCACCAACATCAGCGGTCTGAGGGTTCACCAAGAAGCACAGAAAAGTCAAGACTGGAGCAGAGTTATTGTGGTGTCTGCTTCTGTGGCTACCATCATCAAACTGGATGATGCTGACGGGTGACGGTACGGGTCTTATCCCCTTTCTGAGTTCGAACATGTTGACGCCTCAGAAAGT
>JAPXFY010000013.1:11058749-11061249 GCA_030674185.1 Monoplex corrugatus | reverse complement strand
GTCACTATCATCCCTACTTCCATCAGCTCATTACAATAGCAGCGTGAAATAATATGTACCCGGTGTGGCCTTCATGCACTGTCCTCATGGCCAACTCTGTTTCAGTGTGTTTGGAGTAGTGGTGGATGGCTGACATGACCCGCGTGAGGACACAGGGATGGTACAAAAGGTGGGACAGCAAAACAAATCCATCTAAAAAACCGCTGAGAAAATCTTAGTAACATCTCTCTCTCTCTCTCTCTCTCTCTCTCTCTCTCTCTCTCTTCCTCTCT
Organism: Monoplex corrugatus; assembly: GCA_030674185.1. Classification (NCBI taxonomy): domain Eukaryota; kingdom Metazoa; phylum Mollusca; class Gastropoda; order Littorinimorpha; family Ranellidae; genus Monoplex; species Monoplex corrugatus. The sequence continues at coordinate 11,060,977 of JAPXFY010000013.1, read as the reverse complement.
CCCCCTCTCTCTCATACACATTTCTCTCTCTCTCTCTCACTCACACACACACACATACACATCTCTCTCTCTCTCTCCCTCAGTCACACACACACTCTCTCTCTCACTATCTCTCTCTCTCAGACACACATGCACGCATACATACGCGTGCTCGCACAAACACACACACACACACACACACACACACACACACACACACACACACACACACACACACACACACACACACACACACACACACACACACACACACACCTCTGATCGACATGAAGCAATCTATCTTTTTTAATAACGAGAAACCGCAAAAGGAAACGAACAAAGAACGAAGCATTTCAGTTCATTTCTGATTGAATTCAAAACTCTTTATCATTCAAGAAAACTTGCATTTGGACCCGCTGGACCCGTCAGACAGCTAATATACACACAATATTCACTGGCATTTATTCATCCACAGAAACAAAACTGCATATCAAGCTACAAGTGGACATGTATACTTTTATGCAGATGAAGTGAAAAAACAGAGAGATGCAGTTTTCTTCCTTTATCAGGTGACTTCGATATATTGGATGCAAAAGAGTCAATTTCAGCAGATGTCTGGAGGATAAGACTAAATTAGACTGGCCTTCTTATAATCCTTTTTCTACTTTTATCTAGTGAAAAAAATTGATAGCGTATTGTCATTCCTGCTATGTTTTAATTCGACAATACCTCCTCTCTCTCTCTCTCTCTCTCTCTCTCTCTCTCTCTCTCTCTCTCTCTCTCTCTCCTCTCTCTCTCTCTCTCTCAGGCACAGCGTCAGTTGATCTAACCCAATTACACCTTTAGTTTTGATGAGATCGAACAAACACAACAAACAAGACAAACACAACATGATTTCTCTGTTTTAATCTTTAATGACAGTGAGTTCTTTTTCCTCAGGAGGGAAAGGCAGCTGTTAGGAGGAATGTCGCAAACACTCTCATTTCTAAAATGCCAAGAGAAACAAAAGTTTCTCTATCTTTTCAGCTGAACGCGCGAGCAGATCATCTCATGTGAAAGCATAAAAGGTTAACGTTCTCGAGTAGCAAAGAGGCAGACAGATTCAAAACTCTGGTTGTTCAAATGAAGATTTTGTTTTAACTGCTTTTATCCCGTTTGTCTACATTAAAAAGAAAAATAATGGCAGCAGGAAAAACTTCTGAGAAAAAAAAGAAGGAAAACTGACAGAAAGGAGAGATTCGAGCACAAAACTGAAAGAAGGGAGAAGAGGGTAGTGAATGTTGTCGAAATGAGGCGAGTTTTCAGGTGATAACCAGACAAGCGAGGAAGCAAACAAGAAGCAAGCAAGCAAACACACAAAACAAACAAATTGTATTTAGAATTTAATGCACAGTTCTGCGTCAATACGACAGTAAACAAGATGGTCAAGCCACACTAAAAACAGCAACAAACAAACAAAAGCCTCCCATCTCAATGAGACAAACCTAGCAAGACACGTCATACCGAGACAAGATAAGAACAATAAAACAACATTCTTAAATTGCCTTTCAGTGTTAAATTGGGCGTCTACGCCATTTTGTGAAGATACAAAGAAGAGCTACTAAATTAATTCATGATTTTCAAAATTATTCATATAGAGAAAGATTAGAATTACTCAATTTACCCAGTTTAAAAGCATGAAGAATGAGGGGAGATCTGATCCAAAGTTTCAAGATTTTTAACAATATAGATGACGTAGATAGAACACAATTTTTCAAACTGACAAATTATGACAAAACAAGAAATAATACTGATAAAATATTTATAGAATATTGCAAGACTAACATTAGAAAGTTTTATTTTACAAATAGAATTGCACATGTATGGAATAAATTACCAAACGAAATTAAAAGAGCACAAAACACAAACTCGTTTAAAAACCAGCTTGACCATTGGAAACATTACATTGAACTTAAATACGAATATGATGAATGAATCATCAAAAACCTGGGCGTACGACAGACCTTGACTACGAGTGTAAGAAAAGAAAAAGAAAAATGATGGGACTTGAAATAGCCAAACGGCTAATGTGTTATGTCCCTATTACTAAACTAAACTAAACTTGTGTGTTTTTGCGTTTAAAAATATATCATGTGTCCAATAAATTAATCCGCATCCACTGAAAATTATACATTTGCAACTAGCCACTTCAATGAGCTCGTTTTCCACTTTAGTTCAGAAAACGCTGTCTACAGTCTACAAACACTCAG
>JAPXFY010000013.1:10991249-11051249 GCA_030674185.1 Monoplex corrugatus | reverse complement strand
TATGGTTTGCTTTTTACGTTTAGATGCACATTCAAATACGTAGATAATACATAGACATAAAACATTCTGCATGCTGATACGAACATATAACATATTTTGTATGCTGATACTAAGACAGCCCAGTAGATCAAAAGACAGACAGACAAAACAGACACAGCACCAAAGTTCTTTAAATATGCATTTATCAAAAGAAAGAAAGACAGTCAGAAAGAATATGCATAGATAGCAAATGAAGAAAATACACACACTCTCTCTCTCTCTCTCACCCCCCCACTCACCCCCCCCCCCCACACACACACACTCACCCCCCACCCCACTAATTAGAATTATAGAAGTGTATCAGATGATAGTTGTTTCCATCACGTCTACTCAGTTCCTTGGTTAAGCGTGACACTTTATCCATCGCTGCCATTGCACTGAGTGGTATTAAAATAACTGCAGACAGAACTCATCTGCAGTCTTGTCACGTACACGCACAGGTTTTTTTTGTTTTTTGTTTTTTTTTAAAGGATCATCGTCCTAAAGATGGTTACCTTTTGTGCTCACCTTTTTCATTTTAGTCCCATTTTCTACGCCATCTTAATGGCCACAGAAGATGGCTGTACTCTACGTTTACTATCATAGTATATCCTCGCGTCAACCAGGCCCAAGTGATACAGACACCTGCGGTGTTGGTCAGAAGATTTAAGCAACACCTTCAATGACCCATCCGTGAAGTGGATAACACTCGACAGTGTGGTCCCAGTCTTCCCAATGAGCCCATAATACGCCCAACTCTGGGTAGCAGCTGGTTAGAGCCGAAAAATCCCACAATGATTTTTGAAGGGACTGATCAGGATTCGAACCCACAACCTTCCAGTCGGTAATCCGCTGCGCCAGCCACTACACCACGGCGACTGGTTGGTATGTGATTTTTGTTTGTTTGTTTGTTCAAAGCCCACAATGCCTCACTGAGGAAAAAAAACTGGAAAAGAAAATTAAGTACGCATACTGGATAGGAAAATTAAGTACGCATACTGGATAGGAAAATTAAGTACGCATATCAATTCATTCGTGCATATAATCTAAGAATATGCATCTGGCGTTGACCACTCTGTCCAATACATCACCGGGGGGTTTAGAATTAGAATCTATGACAAAATTATGTACTGTATGCATAGCAACTACTTCAAGTGTCTATGTATTGTAAAAAAAAATTTTTAAAAGTCTTGATCCCTTTCAAGACCGCACCTTCAGTGATTATAAAAAAAACTATAAAAAAAAAAAACTATGCAGGAATCGTCTGCATTGCTGTCAAGACAGTTTCTTTTCAAAACCAGTTTTCAGTGTTCTCAACATGATATTACAGCGACTGGGTGATTTAATACATGCCAACATCACGGACAGCAGACGATGAACGATCCAAAATAAGCGTGGCACATATTTGTTCAACTGCTAACCAAAAACTGTGTATGCAGCGCACAAGCCAGCTGCAGACGTGACACGTGACGTGTCACATATACAAGGACCATGTCAGACTCGGGGCAAGTCTGGTTTTCTCGCCTTCAGCGATGTTCTGTTTTTTCAACACCAGACTCTGACAGGTCGTGACCACAATGTCTCTCTCCTTCATTTACATCTGTTCCCCGGCTATATAGATGACTGTGCATCCCAAGAAGCACGGGTTAAAAGGGGGGCAGGGGGTATGGGAGGGAGGGGACACAGACTGAATATCTAAATGAACGTATAGGTGGTGGTGTTTTGTTTTCCAAAATTTCTGTGGTAAAGAAGACGAAAAGACGCATGATGTGTTAAAGGAAGAGCACAGACACAAGCACTGAAACATTGATACTGTGATCAGATTAAGAACTTTGTGGGAGTCCACGGATCCTCAGCACTTTTAACAACATACTATCTTCATCATTAACAAGAACAAAACGACAAAAGCAACGATGAACCCCCACAAAAAGTAATGAACAGAGAGAGAAAACGATGAGACATCAGCACGAAACAGCTAAATAACTCAGAAATCCCAAGTCCTGTATGACAGAAGTATTCACTACATGTTCTTATGACCATCAAACAGAAACACCTCTTAGACGAACATCAGACGCTAACTGCTGGCAGGACTGAAATCATTTCTCGTTGGCTCAGCGAATGTTAGGCTGGAACATCTGAGTGAACCGTATAATGTCATGGAAGTGCCCAAGTGGAAAAATCGCTTTGAACAAATTCCATTTACTGATTCAGCAAACCCAAATGACATAGTTAAACCATCTCTGTGTCATGTAGTACACTCTGTCTCATTTACAATATATGTGACTGGATTAAAGACTCGTTATTGAGTAGTCGTTATTGCTACTCAAACTGCACGTGGTTGCTAACGCATTTAAGCAGTAAATCATTCACCACGTGGCGAAATCAATATCTGTATAATGAAACACCATACCGTGTGTGCTCACGACACATTAGTCTCGTGAGCCTTTCAGGTGGGTTTTTTTCCCCAGTCCATGTGATTCATCTTTAATGTGAAAAGAAAGGTATTTGTATCTGGCATCTGGAATCTATGCATGAACGCCAGGTGGCATGATACATGGAAAGGCACAAGATCAGTTTCTGCAGCAGTAGCCGCATGAAGAACTAAACGATTAGGATACCCCCCCCCCCACCCTCCGAAAAAAAAAGAAAGAAAGAATACTCCATAGACCTGCATACAACTGAAATCCGCTGTAAAAAATATAATGCTAACGATCATAATCATTAAAATCAGGGGTGAATACTGGCCATAACATATTTTACGATGACGACTACAGTTATGATAAAAGGGAGACTAGGGATCTGTTGGAACGAAGATGACAATAATTCTGATTACGAAGGCCACAACAAGCAATTGGGCATTAAATGCAGTAAAAACCTGAAATCCCATTATTGTTCAAATCCAACTGATTCGAGATCCCCTTTCCTTGAAAGCTTTCCTGTTAACGACCTAGTAATACCAACAGTCATATCAAATACGTGACCAGTGTCACAGAACACTAAACACTACGCTCCAAACTGAAGAAAAACAATCTGGTATTATGTTGCAGCGCTGACTTAAAAACTGTTCAGACACAAAGTATATTAAACAGTGAGTTTCTGAAAGCAACCCTCAAGACACCCTACCACCATAGCCTCGTATCTGCAGTACAGGTAAGTAAACAACCCGTGATCCTGACAGCTGCGTGTCTTACGTGCAGTGCACATTACAGTGACTAAAATAGCTATGTAGGTCAAATGCCACCTGCACTATTGTCCACATTCTACTTTCAGCAGCTGGCCAACGCTATGCATGCACAAGCACAAATCATTTGTAGACGTGATATAAGAACATTTGATGTTTTTGCCTACAGCAATGTTTCATCAATACCATGCCCTGACAGGTCCTGTCTTCTTCTTTTATTTACTATTCCCCAGTGTGCTCAAGATGATGGTAGGCCTTTTCGGGTCTACGTGCTTCATGAGGCATAGGTGACAAATAGACATAGGAGACTTTTTTCTTTTTTTTTTGTCGCGGCAATCAAAAGTGCAGAAAGATACGCTGTGTGTTAATGTATATACACAGAATGTGCAAAGATATTAGCAATTAAACCGCATAACTATTACACACTTATACAAAACTGTGATTGTTATCTTGCACACAAAAAAAAGTTAAAACGTACAGATTTTCAGTACGTTTGAAAACAACACTATCACCATCATTAACAAAACGAACAAGAACAACAAAAATGAAAGTAATGACAACAATAAATCCCCGGACACACACAGATAGACAGACAAGACAGGGATAGATAGATAGATAGATAGACAGACTAGACAGACAGACAGACAGATAGAGAGATAGATAGACAGACAGATAGATAGATAGATAGATAGACAGACAGACAGATAGAGAGATAGACAGACAGATAGATAGAGAGACAGATAGATAGAGACAGACAGATAGGTAGATATATAGATAGGTAGATAGATAGATAGACAGATAGATAGATAGATAGATAGATAGATAGATAGATAGATAGATAGATAGATAGATAGATAGAAATCAATATAATAATACACACAACAGACAGACGGAAAGACAGATTGGTTGACAGACTGACTGATTTTTAATTTCCAAACGTAGACAGGTAACCATAGAAAGGCCATAAAACCAACTGGACTAGGAGCGAAGATCCTTTATGACAGCCATCCATACATGACACGCTCTTCGGACAAATGCGATAATTAAATGGAGATAACTCTGTACTAGCTTCACTGTAGACAACAGACACACGTCACTGGAAGCATTAGCTCTTGGACAGTAGGAGTTTTATTTTACCTGAGCAGTTGCAGAACTGCACGTCTGGACAGGTCTACACATGGAAATGTCATCGTCATCATCATCAGGTGCCCTGCCGCATGGCGTTGGCGATTATGGACTTCCATCTGTCTCTATCTCTTGTTGCCTCAAGCATCTCTTCCACCCTCCTTGCCCCCAGCCACTCTGCAAGTCCGTCTAGAATCTTCTCCCTGGGTCTACCCGGTGCTCTCCTTCCCTCCAACTTTCCCCATAAAATGGCCTATGAATGTTGACTGTCTTTTCCTAATCTTCCTTATGAATGATCTACTTGTGTCTGCCTCCATCAAGACTGTCTCGTTTGTTTTCTTTGTTGTCCATGGAACCCTCAACATCCTTCTTAGAAACCAAATCTCGGCTGCCTCAATCTTGTTCTGGCTTTGCTTGTTGACTGTCCACGCCTCGCAACCGTACAACTGTATTGGTTCTATATAACATTCAAGAACTCTCTTCCTGATGTTAATTGATACGCATTTGTTGATAAGAATGCTTTCCATCTTCTTGAATGTTGTTTTGGTTTGGCCGATTCTGCTGGCTATTTCTGATGTGCATCTGCCGTCTGATGAAATGACCGTTCTGTGGAAATGTAATGGAGTGAAATAAATCAAGTTTTAGCCCTTTTGACTCCTGCACCCTGTCTACCAGCATCCTGCATTGTCAAACATGCTAGCAAAACAAAAACAACCCTTTGACTCCCTCACCCTGTCATTCAGCTTTCTGCAGATCTCTTTACGGCTGAGGAACTATAACAGCACTGCTATTAAAAGCCATCAGTGCTATATAATATTTAGACATTCGCACAAATCGTAGTATCTGCAAAAAGCTTGTGGACAGGGTGAGTGAGTCTAAGGGTTAAGTTTTTGTAGTTTGTATATGGAAGAAGAAGAAAAAAGCAAAGAAAACAAACGAGACAGTCTTGATGGAGGCAGACACAAGTAGATCACTCATAAGGAAGATTAGGAAAAGACAGGCAACATTTATAGGCCATTTTATGAGGAAGGAGGATTTGGAGCACCTGGTCACAACGGAAAGCTGGAGGGAAAGAGAGCACCAGGTAGACCCAGGAAGAGAATGCTGGACGGACTTGCAGAGTGGCTGGGGATGAGGAGGGTGGGGGAGATGCTAGGGGCAACGAGAGATAGAGATGGTTGGAAGTCCATGGTCGCCAACGCCATGTGGCAGGGCACCTGATGATGATGATGATGATGTATGGAGTGTGAGAGTCAAAAGGTTAAATAAAACATGCACTTATTTCACATTCAGCAAACCCTATGGCCTAATTCAGCCCCCCTTCCGTCTGCTCCGTTACTATGTCTGTGACTGAATTCAAAAAGAATTCGTTCGTGTCACTTAGAAAACAACACTGTGTATACACGGTACAACTCTATGTGGCACTTACGTGAAAAATCTTTCAAAGAAAGTGAGGAGATCAATACTTGCAAAGTAAATGACGATACCGTGTGTACTAACAATGCATTTTGTGTCGTGACTGTTCGAAGGATGTTGTTTTTTCCCCCAGTTCTTGTGACACAAGTGGAAAGAAATGAATAGTCTAACCTTGAATCTCTGACAACTCTGCTTGAGTCTGTGTGTGAGAAACAAGAAAGTAACAAGTAAAAGAGAGGCTGGATTAGGTTACAACATCTACCTTGCATGGAAGTGGTATGTGGAAATGTACAGTTAAAACAATAATAACAATAAAACAACAACATGAACAGACTAATCAAACCACCACTATCATCAGGGGCCTAATACATTTTAATAAAGATCATTTTTTCGTGCCAAGCAGAATGTTCTAGGATGCACGTAAGCGCGTATTAGGGACCACTCTTAGCCGCTCAGGCCAAACTGTTGCATATCAACAGGCATACTTAAAACAAGGGACGTTCAAGCCATGGTATAATCTCCCATTTTATGTAAACATTCATAAAAACAAAACAAATATTCATTTAGAACAAACTCATTTCTCAGGGCAAACCTCTTTACGGCTGAGAAAATAAAACAGCACGGCTATTAACAACCATCAGTATTAAAGTATTAATTAGACAATCGTACAAATCGTTGTATCTACACCTATGAGAAAATGGAACGATGAAAAAAAGGGGAAATCGTCGTGAAAAGACAGATGAAAGAGACAAACATCATTGTTGACGATTTTTAGGTAGTGAAAGAGTCATTGTGACCTGAGCATGGGTCGTAACGCTGAAAGTGTTTAAATGAATGTTATGTTTGTTTCTACGTAGAAGTGTTGCAATAGTGAAAACATGGAATACACTACTGGAGTATCGAGGAATCCAATTTTGATACAAATGTTAAAAAAAGCAGTTTGTGAGCCCCTTACCTTCCTGTTCTTCCAGTACATATTTGTGTACGTACCGTTTTAAGCCACTGTGTCTTTCTGTATGTAAAGCATCAGAAGTTATCGTGATTGTAAAATACACTTTTTTTTTCAATCAGCACGCCTATTTTAATACATGCGATCGTTTAACCTGTAAAATCAGTCTGTGATTTAATGCAGATCTAGTTCTGTTTATCAACAAACGTCTGTGATCGATTACCTTGTAAAATCAGTCTCTGATTTAATGTGGATTTATTCCGGTGTCATACATATGATACTCATTTTCATTTATATGCATTACATGTATTTCGTGTTTGTGCGCAAACGCACGTGTGCGCACGCAAACACACACACACACTCACACACGCGCGCGCGCATGTACGCAAGCACGCACAACGCACAAACACACACACACACACGGAGGGCCGCAGATTGACTGCTGAATATGAGAAACGGGTCTAAAATTCCTTTTCTAAGGGGGTGGGGACCATTTGGTAAAACTAACTACTACTACTACTGCTACTGCTACTGCTGCTACTACTACAACAACTATTACTACTACTACTACTATTACTTCTACTATTATTACTACAACTAATATCATTATCATTACTATCATCATCATCATTGTTATTATCATTATTCTCTGTTGTTATTATTGTTATTACTAATATTATTGTCATCATCATCATCTTTATTATTATTGTCATTATCATTACTAATAGTAATGTTCTTGTAGTAGTAGTAGTAGTTGTGTGTTGTTGTTGTTGTTGTTCTAAGCCCAGCAGACTATACACAACCATCTCAAAACACACACAACTCGCTGACCCTGAACAAAACAAAACAAAAAAACAAAAACAAAACAAAAACGGCCTACATATTGTGAGCTGAACAACCACGACAACCGGCATATCTATACATACATCCGTACATACATACACATACATACATCGTACATACATACATACATACATACTAACCGTACATACATACATACATACATACATGCGTACATACATACATACATACATACATGTACATACGTACATACATACGTACACGTACATACTAATACATACATACAATATTATACATACAATTTAGATACATACATACATCATACATACATACACACATACGTACGTACGTACGTACATACATACATACACACATACGTACATTCATAATACATACATACATACAGACAGACAGACATACATACAGGCATACACACATACACATACATACATACATATATACAGACAGACATACATATGTACGTACATACATACATAGACACACAGACGGACGGACATACAAACATACATGTACATATATATATATATACATACGTACGTACGTACATACATATGTACATACATACATACATACGCCGGTAGGGCTGTCCAACACAAATGAATGTCCATGCCAGTCATGACTATAGCCTCCACAGCACATTTTACAGTTTTACCCACTGCTAAAAAGAAAAAAAAAACAATAATAATAAAGGAATAAACAGTGGCCAAATGGGGCAACTCTGGAACAGCAGCTCTGGGACAAACAAAGAGAATCGCATCCTTCATCCATACAACCGGACTTCCCATCTCAGACGTAACCATGCTCAAACGCGAAAACAAAAACAACAACAACGACGAAAATTCAGGTCCAAAAAGAAGTTTAACGCCTTTCGCTCAACGTATGTTTGGATATCTTGGTCATCCCCCTCGAGCTACTTCATTACCAACGATGACATCAGACAATAATCAAAGCAGTCACAGTGTTCAGAATGACCTGACGGCAACTGACGAACTGGCTTTAATTGGTAAAGTTTAAAAGTCTTTCCCCAGTGAGGTTTGCTACACAGGTGTAGCGGCTGGACACCGAACACGAGAAAGAAGAAACAAAACCAAACACACACGCACAAGCGCACATACACACACATACCCACACACACACGCACATACACACGCACGCACGCACGCACGCACGCGCGCACGACACAACACAAATCAACAAAAAACAAAAGATCAGAGACTGAAAATGTACTGCATATCATCCAATCCTTCATCGGATGAGCTAAAGTTGGAGCTGGTTCAGGTTCATATTGCTTACAGCCCAGCCAACTACTAGAGCCATGTCAGGGCAAACACCACGTCAAAAACGACACCCAGGTTAAAAAGATGGAGCTACGAGCAAAGAGTATAGTACCTACGTAGGTACTATACCGTTTGCTACGAGTACGTCAGAATGACCGTTGAAAACGATTCGACCTCAGGAGTACTGACTCCCTGATTCGTCAAATGCCACAGGAGCACCTACGCAAGACCATACTTGTTGGATCAGCCCCAACCCGTAATATATAAATTACCTGAGTAAGTATCCAGTACACCAAATATTTTCAAACATGTTTAAGTACAAAAATAAGAATAGCTGGCTGGTACACAAAATTGTTAGCCGAAAAGAAATGTTTATCTCTTAATCATGTCCCTTTCTGGTGTGTTCCAAGTTCTTCCTGACAGACCTGTAAGAAGACTGCTATCGTGCGCGCGGCGGGTGCGTGTGAGCGTGTGGGGGGATGAGACAGAGAGGGAACGAGAAAGTGGGAGGGAGGGGGAAAGAGAGAGAGAGAGAGGAGAGAGAGAGAGAGAGAGGAGAGAGACGAGAGAGAGAGAAGAGAGAGAGAGCATGGCCTTCGTGAATGATTGTTCGCGAGGGACGTACACACAGCACACAACACACACACACACACACACACACACACACACACACACACACACACACACACAACACACAACACACAGCGAGTGAGTGTCTGTTCACGTCTGTACGCAATTTTTGTTTGTAGGTTGTTCATGTGCGCGTGATTCTGCGTGCAAATGTATGTTTGTATCAGTACTTCTGTGTGTGAGAGCGTACGTATGAGTGAGCATGTGTGTGTGTCCGTACGCGTGCCTGCAAACTCGTATGTGTATGTGTGTGTGTGTGTGTGGAAGTGTGTGTGTGTGTGTAAAGAGAGTGTGTGTGTGTGTAAGAGAGAGTGTGTGTGTGTGTGTAAAGAGTGTGTGTGTGAATCCGTACGCGTGCCTGCAAACTCGTGTGTGTGTGTGTGTGTGTGTGTGTGTGTGTGTGTGTGTGTGTGTGTGTGTGTGTGTGTGTGTGTGTGTGTGTGTGTGTGTGTGTGTGTGTCAGTGAGTCTGTGTGTCAGTGAGTCTGTGTGTGTGTGTGTCACTGTGTGTGTGTGTGTGTGTCACTCGTGTGTGTGTGTGTGTGTGTGACTGTGTGTGTGTGTGCGTGTGTGACTGTGTGTGTGTGCGTGTGTGACTGTGTGTGTGTGTGTATGTCTCTGTGTGTGTGCGTCTGTGTATATATGTGTGTATGTGTGTGCGCGAGCTCAATTCAAAACCCCTGTGTTCTGTTCTCTTCCTGTCGAAACCCTCCTCTCCATGTACACATCCTCTGTCTCAGTGTCTACCTAATACCCTCCTCCTGTCGGCATGATGCAAAGTCCTTGTATCTCAACAGCCATCTTTCATTACGCTTGTGTTTCCTACCAAGACTATCCGTTCCCGACATAATTAAACTTCCATCCTCTCCTCCTCCCCATCCCCTCCTCTCTCTTCTCTCTCTCTCTCTCTCTCTCTCGCTCCACTATCTCTCATTGTCCTTCTCGCTGGGTGCTACAGAACTGATAGGAACTTAAAACATTCTATGACGGAAATTAAATTTCTGATTCGCATCACAGAGAAAGACATAAATTCAACGACTCGGAAGGTAGGACACAGAAGAGAGAGAGAGAGAGAGAGAGAGAGAGAGAGAGAGAGAGAGAGAAGGGGGGGGTAGGAGGAAGAGAGAGAGAGAGTGGGAAGAGATGGAGAAACCAAAAGAGTGACAGACAGATGACAGAGAAAGATACACAAAGAGAGACAGAGAGAAACAGAAAGAAAGAGACAAAGAGAGATTGAGAGAGGCTAAAAGAGTCAAACACACACACACACACACACACACACAACACACACACACACACACACACACACACACACACACACCACGCACCCCACACACACAAACACACACCTCACTCACAGAGAGAGACAGACAGACAGAAGACAGACAGACAGACAGACAGAGACAGATAGAGACAGAGTGAGTGAGAGAAAGAAAGACAGAGACAGACAGACAGACAGAGAGACAGACAGAACAGACAGCGAGACAGACAGACAGACAGACAGAAAGAGCGAGAGATGCAATTTTCATTTATTGTTTGATGCATAAATCAAACAAAACCAAGTAAAACTAGACAAGCCAAGACATACAATCAACTTGATCACTAGACGGGCCAAGTGATTCAATCAGCATATTCACTAGACAGGCCAAGTCATACAATCAACACGATCACTAGACAGGCCAAGTCATACAATCAGCATGATCACTAGACGGGCCAAGTCATACAATCAGTATGATCACTAGACAGGGCCAAGACATACAATCAAATTATAACTAGACAGGCCAAGTCATACAATCAGCATATTCACTAGACAGGCCAAGTCATACAATCAACACGATCACTAGACAGGCCAAGTCATACAATAGCATATTTACTAGACGGGCCAAGTCATACAATCACACGATCACTAGACAGGCCAAGTCATACAATTAACATAATCAGTAGACAGGTCAAGTCATCAATACAATCAGTAGCAGCCAGTCATACATCACATAATCAGTAGACAGCCAAGTCATAATCAACATAATCAGTAGACAGGCCAAGTCATACAATCAATATGATCACATAGAGGGGTCAAGTCATACAATCAATATGATCACTAGAACGGGCCAAGTCATGGAATCAGCATATCACACTAGACGGGCCAAGACATGGAATCAATATGATCACTAGACAGGGCCAGACATAAATCAGCATAATCACACTAGACGGGCCAAGTCATGGAATCAATATGATCACTAGACAGGCCAGACATACAATCAGCATGATCACACTAGACGGGCCAAGACATAGAATCAATATGATCACTAGACGGGTGAAGACATATAATCAGCATGATCACACTAGACGGGCCAAGTCATAGAATCAATATGATCACTAGACGGGTGAAGACATATAATCAGCATGATCACACTAGATGGGCCAAGTCATGAATCAATATGATCACTAGACAGGCCCAGACATATAATCAGTTTGATCACTCCCCTCATCTCAAGTCGTATTGCTTTCATTTGTCAGTTTCTGTCTTTCTTTGTGTTTTCATCTCTTTTTCATATCAAAAAGAGGAAGGTCTTGGTTTCGATGGCACGTACTCAGATCGTGAAAATGATGTTTGTGCGTGTGCGAGCGCGCGCTTGCGCGTGTGTGGTGTTAGTGCTTGTGCGTCGTGCGTGTTTGTGTGTGTGTGTGTGTGTGTGTGTGTGTGTGTGTGTAATGTGTTGTGTTTGTGTGTTGTGTGTGTGTGTGTGTGTGTGTGTGTGTTGTGCTTTTTTGGGTGTGTGTAGTGATGGTGGTGTGGGGGTCAGTTGTTGCTGTAGGCTATCGGTAATACTCATTTTTGCAAAAGAGACAAACAGGGAGAGTGGGGAAAAAAAATATTGAAGTAATGGTGTTTACTGAAAACATAGTTTATAAATATGAAAACAACAACAACAACACTGATATATAAACGAATCAGTCTGATCAGTGAACACACACACACACACACACCACACACACACACACACACCACACACACAACACACACAAAACACACGCACACACACACACACCACACACACCCACGCACCACACACACACACACACACACACACACACACACACACACACACACACATAGTGACACACACACACACACACACCAAACAAAAAACACACAGAAAGACAGAAACGAGATACTAGGCAGCCATGTAGACTTTCACCTTGAACACAAAATCGATGCTATCACTCTCTTCTGCTCCCCCCTCTCTCTCTCTCCCTTCCCTCTCTCTCTCTCTCTGTATACGTGTGCCTAACGTATGGGTATGTCTGTGTGTGCGCGTTTGTGTGAGTACAATTTCATAAGTAATTTAACCTGATAATATATTATTCATGATTATGATGATGTGTGTGTAAAATTAATCGTTTACCAATCTGAAGTATTGCCATAAATCTATTTTTTATCTGCTTCCCCTATCATCTCGATCCTTTCCTGATATTGTAGACTGGGGCTGTTAGCCTAAGTCATTAAAGTCCTTTGACTCCCAAGTCGTTAAAGTCCTTTGATCTCTCTCTGTGTCTCTGTGTGTCTCGTGTGGTGTGTGTGTTGTGTGTGTGTGTGTGTGTGTGTGTGTGTGTGTGTGTTGTCCCTCTCTCTTTCTCTCTCTCTCAAAGAAGCAAGGGAGAGAGAGAGAGAGAGAGAGAGAGAGAAAGAGAGAGAGAGAGAGATCACATATCTCTTTAAATTAATCTTTTTGAAATCAATGTTAGAATGATCAGTAAGATCCAATTAATCTTTATCCACCTTGGCTCCTTAAAAAGCCTCATGCAAAGCTTGGCTGCTATCGCGCCAGTGAAGGAAGGAACATTCTTTCTTCTTTCCGCTGAAGCACGAGAGAAAAAAATCAAAATAAACATTTTAGTGTTCATCAGGTATTCAGATGGATCAGTATCTTCATCCGGTTCTGTACAGGCACCGGAATTGACAGAACAAAAAGACGCCGTCTTTCTCTTTCTGTCTTTACAGTTAAACCAGTTGCTAATTTAATGACATTTATGTTTGTATATGATCTTCCTTATTCTCCTATTCAATTAGCTGTTATGTCTGATTTGAAATCGACACTACTGGCTTCAATGTCAGGTCACGATAGACGGGAAATTTAATATGAAATGTTACTATTTATATATACACTATTTAATCTCTAGAGGAGTATAGGTTTCAATGATTTGGTTCATGGACACACTGGCATTTAACACTTAAGGAAACGAAATGGCAGACAAATGCTCCAAACAAATTCAAGACCAAAAACACTGAAACAATCATTAATTAACAAAAGTGAGTTGGAACACCTGGCGCGATATTTTCATTTCTAAATCTAACGAAATGGGTGGATGGGATTTAAGCAAAATCCAATAATCTATATACCCCCCTCATGACTGAATTGCAATTAAAAAGTCTCATTCACAGACTGCGGGTTGATGTTAAGTCGGTTGCTTCCTGTCCTCGCTGACTGAATGTACACGTGGTGATTCACTTAAAATTCCAACACTTCATACATGAATGTTCAGAAACCAGTGCTCATTTCAAACCTTTGTTTGAAAAACTATCATTCAAACTATTACCCATTTCAAATCTCTTTTCTTTGGGGGGGGGGGGGGGTGCACTACAATTACTAAAGTTATCGTCAACATTATCCAGTATCCTTAGCATCATCATCATCATCATGTGCCCTGCCGAATGGCGTTGGTGATCATGGCTCTCCATATGCATCTATCCCTTGTCGCTGCAAGTACATCTTCACCCTCTCTGTCTTCTGCGTCCGTCCAATATTTTTTCCTTGAGTCTACCTGGTGTTCTCTTTACCCTCCACTTTCCCGTTGTGACCAGGTGCTCTAATTCCTCTTTCCTCATAAAATAGTCTATAAATGTTGCCTGCCTTTTCCTAATCTTCGCTATCAATGATCTTGTGTCTGCCTCCATCAAGACTGTCTCGTTTGTTTTGTTTGCTGTCCATGGAACTCTCAACATTCTTCTTTGAAACCACATAACATTCTCAAACAGTGGCCTGACATTCTCAAACAGTGGCCTGACGTTCTCTGACAGTGGCTGACGTTCTCTAACAGTGGCCTGACGTTCTCTAACTGTGGCCTGACGTTCTCTAACAGTGGCCTGACGTTCTCTGACAGTGGCCTGACGTTCTCTAACAGTGGCCTGACGTTCTCTAACTGTGGCCTGACGTTCTCTAACAGTGGCCTGACGTTCTCTGACAGTGGCCTGACGTTCTCTAACAGTGGCCTGACGTTCTCTGACAGTGGCCTGACGTTCTCTGACAGTGGCCTGACGTTCTCTAACAGTGGCCTGACATTCTCTAACAGTGGCCTGACATTCTCTAACAGTGGCCTGACATTCTCAAACAGTGGCCTGACATTCTCAAACAGTGGCCTGACATTCTCTAACAGTGGCCTGACATTCTCAAACAGTGGCCTGACATTCTCAAACAGTGGCTGACATTCTCAAACAGTGGCCTGATGTTCTCAAAGTGGCCAGACATTCTCAAAGTGGCCAGACGTTCTCTGACAGTGGCCTGACATTCTCAAAGTGGCCTGACGTTCTCTGACAGTGGCCTGACGTTCTCAGAGTGGCCAGACGTTCTCTAACTGCGCCTGACGTTCTCTGACAGTGGCCTGACGTTCTCTAACAGTGGCCTGACGTTCACTAACTGTAGCCTGACGTTCTCAAACAGTGGCCTGACGTTCTCTAACAGTGGCCTGACGTTCTCTAACAGTGGCCTGACATTCTCTAACAGTGCCTGACATTCTCTAACAGTGGCCTGACGTTCTCAAACAGTGGCCTGACATTCTCTAACAGTGGCCTGACATTCTCTAACAGTGGCCTGACATTCTCTAACTGTGGCCTGACATTCTCTAACTGTGGCTGACGTTCTCTGACAGTGGCCTGACGTTCTTAACAGTGGCTGACGTTCTCTAACAGTGGCCTGACGTTCTCAAACAGTGGCCTGACGTTCTCTAACAGTGGCCTGACTTTCTCTAACAGTGGCCTGACATTCTCTAACAGTGGCCTGACATTCTCTAACAGTGGCCTGACATTCTTAACAGTGGCCTGACATTCTCAAACAGTGGCTGACATTCTCTAACAGTGGCCTGACATTCTCAAACAGTGGCCTGACATTCTCAAACAGTGTCCTGACGTTCTCAAACAGACGCCTGAAATTCTCAAAGTGTCCTGACGTTCACAAACAGTGGCCTGACGTTCTCAAACAGTGACCTGACGTTCTCAAACAATGGCCTGAAATTCTCAAAGTGTCCTGACGTTCTCAAACAGTGGCCTGACGTTCTCGCTTTTCTTTGTTACCGGGTATTAACTCCATCCATTAAGTAAACTGTTCTAATTATTGCGAATTACATCATACTTGCTTCTGTTCAAGTAGATGGCGTTTTTCACCCAAGAATCCACCCCTCATAACATCTCTAACATGGTGTGTGTGTGTGTGTGTGTGTGTGTGTGTGTGTGTGTGTGTGTGTGTGTGTGTGTGTGTGTGTGTGTGTGTGTGTGTGTGGTGTGTGTTTGTTTGTTGTTTGTGTTGTGTGTGTGTGTGTGAGGGAGGGAGAGAGAGAGAGAGTGTGTGTGTGTGTGTGAATGTGTGTGTGTGTGTGTGTGTGTGTGTGTGTGTGTGTGTGTGTGTGTGTGTGTTTGTGTGTGTGTGTGTGTATGTGTGTGTGTGTGTGTGTGTGGCGCGCGCGCGTGCGTGCGTGCGTGTGTAATGTCGTCAACAATTTCTTGATTTCTTATCCGCAACCCCCACCCCATTTTTTTCTTCTTTTTTTTTTCTATGGTCATAAGTTGTTTTCTTCGTTTCTTTTACTTTATCATTTGAGTTATCATAATCTATGTTGTTAATGATCTTGTCAGAACTATATCAATCTGAAAATAAATGGTTGTTGCGCTCGCTCGCTCCTCTCTCTCTCTCTCTCTCTCTCAAACACACACAATACACACACACAGACATAAGCACACACACACGTACACACATATATGCATACACGTACATATATACACACACACAAATGCATACATGCATACACACACACACACACACACACACACACACACACACACACACACACACACACACACACACACACACACACCGAGTTGTACTCACCGACTACTTCTGGTACGGCGAAGAGGCATCGCCTTATCCCTACGTTTATCCGGCCAGTTACTGTTGTCCTCCATGTTGCACGTGGTCCTTCATTATGCCCAAGGACACCCACAAGACCAGTTACAGAACAGCAGATGATGTACCTTTAAGTAGTCTTTCTTGACAATGTTTTTCCAATGTCCTGACTGATCACTGTACAGCCTTTTCCGGAAAACACTGTAAGTAGTATTTCAACAAATAACAGAAGGAAAAGATAATTTTTCCCCTTCTTTTTTTTTAGTAATCAGTCTGTTCCAAGTTTGATTTGCACATGATAAACTCGTTTTCATAAAAATCTTTGCAGTTAAAGGTCAAGGTAGGAATTAGTACCATGGACAAGTTGCTGAATACTTCAGCCAGTGTCAGTCCTTTCCACACAAATGTATCAGCAAGACAACAGATGAATGTCACTAAGAATTCTGTAAAACAATGTATTTCATTCAGACTACTCTATGAATGCCACCAAGAAATCCGTAAGACAATGCATTTCATCCAGACTGTTACATTCTTTGTTAACCTGAAGTCTTGAACTCTCCCTTGAACCTAAAGATGCATGTAGCTCAGTTTAGTGCATGTAGCTCAGTTTAGTCATTTTGTTCATGTGAGTCTCCTGTTTTCAAAATATGATCAGATAATGGCCTGGGTGTGGGGGATCATATAACATAACCATTTTTTCTTCTTATCAGGAATGCTGGTCACTGTTACAGTGTTGTTTTTGTTATAAACATTACCTGTTGCTTTTACATTACTACATGAGCGTATACTGGTGATGGCTGAAGTTTCAGATTTTTAAACACTGTCAATTGTTCTTTTTAAGTCACAAGTAAATACTGATGATGACTGTATCATAAGTTTATGTTTTGAGAAAAGTCAACATCTTAAAGCCTTAAGCGAAATTGACGACGGTTTCTACTCCAGCTGTCTTGTGTGCTAAACACAATCAAAAGCTAACACTGACGCGGTGTTGTACAGTAGTGGTTCTGTTTTAGTTCTTCTGTTGTTAATGAGTCAGAACATTTTAACACTGGCCACACAGTACTTTATCATGCAAAAGAAGACACCGACAGTTCTGGCGTACACAGGTCTGCAGCCATGAATATGAACGGATTTCAGAAGACGCAAATACAGGTTTGCAGCCATCGATATGAACGGATTTCAGAAGAGGCAATCGTTTCTTATTTCAAGGTAAATATCGGCATGGCGTTGGGACCTCAACTGTGTACATACTGAGATGGGTGTTATCTGCTTTCTCCATGGTGAAGTACACCTGCACCACTTACTTTGCTTTCGTAACGGTCTCAGGTGTTGCCACGACGAATGTCCTGAAACATATTAAAAAAAAAATAGAAAGAAAACGAAAGACATGGTTGGTTTAGATCGACCTGTGGTAACAATGTGTCTGTGTGTTTGCATATAGAAATATTTATCGGTGTTTAATGAGGTTTAAAACAACTTCTGGTCATAAATTTGAATCACTGAGATCCATGCATGTTTCAATCACTAAGACCCATGATCACTTAATCACATTCCATATCATGTCCTATCTGAAGTTAAAATGGACGATGGTTGGCATGTCCTAACCATCGTATTTCTATTGCTCTTCTTATCCTTTGTCCTTTTTGTCCTTTTTTCAGTCTCAGTTTCCATACAATTATGAGATTCTTTAATGCGGGAGTTACTCATCACAAAACACCACTAGAAAACGTAGAACACGTATACGCTGATACCGAACTTCGGTGTAAATCTTCTGTCATTTAACAATGACCTCAAAACTGCTTCCACATCTCTTCCGGTATAACACATTATGTGCATATTATGGTCCAGACCTAGCCTGGCCTTTTTCTGTGTGTGTGAATTTGTTCTAATGCGTTTCAGGAGTGTTCACACAAAGGAAACACAACTATAGCAGTAAAATCAAACAAGGAAGGGAGGTAAACATGTCAGATCTGACACTATGATGAAAACAGATTAATCATAACATGAAATATCACAATGTTAAAGAAGTTCAAGACATAAAATGTCGAAATGTCAAAGACGTTTATTTAAAAAGATGATTTACGATAGAATATCGACTTCCACATGTCACTTGGTCAAGCGATTTACAAAAACTTAATAAAGGAAAAAAATGATTTATAATAGAATATCGACTTCCATATGCCACTTAGTTAAGCGCTTTACAAAAACTTAACAAAGGCAGAATCATGTTATCATTATTGTTAGTGTTGTTTAAAGCTTAGATGACTTCGCAGAACCATATTAGGGCTATAACCATCTCAAAACATACACAATACCTCATTTTGAAAAAAAAAAATCTGGAAAAGACAAGTAAATGAAACAATGCATTCGCGCTCACAATCTAAGATATATGCCCTTGTCGTCGACCGCTCCGTCCAGTTCATCACCAAGGGCTTTAAAAACAAATCTGAATGCAGATGTAAACATAACTAAGGACACTGAAACATACATAAAAAGTGGCCTAAATTACCGAAAATTGCTTCTGCTCATTTCCTTAGAGCCAAAAGTATACTTAATACGTGCATCCAATTATCAATCCTAAGAGAAAGTACATTTTCGTGGAGCCAAAGCTACCCTAATACATGCACCAAATTGTCAATCCTAAGAGAAAGCGTGTAAGATTTTACAGGACAATGTGAAGGTCACGGCAGTAAAATGAAGTCATATTTGGAGTGTTAGCACTCAAACTGGATTATTTCATCATGTCATTCATCCTGTTCAAATGTCCTGAACAGAATGCCCAAGTTGGAATGAAACAATTGATGTTGAGAAATGCTGACATGTCTTTTAAGTGCAGTATTTATTGATACTGCTGCTGTTGTTGTTGCTGTTGTTGTTGTTGTTGTTGTTGTTGTTGTTTCGTACGAAATCTCCAGTATTGACATGACATGTCAATGCCATGAAACAGGCGGGAGAGAAGGCAATACGTGCTACTAAATTACGATGACAAAAATCACAATGGCGGCAATAGTGATTGCTTACTTACAGTCACACACACACGCCGCGCGCGCGCGCAAGCACGCATACACACACACACACACAACACACACACACACGCGCGGCGCGCGCGCGCGCAAGCACGCATACACACACACACACACACACACACACACACACACACACACACACACACACGCGCGCCGGCTAGTTTCATGACTGATGCGACATGGAAAACCAAGCGAACATACAAACACAGAGAACGATATCCATCTTTAAAAAAAAACTGATACCCTTCTTCGAAACTCTCTCCAGTGAACGATTCGCAAATCTTAGTATCAAACAAATAAATACCCACCTACCATCTCCCTCCGAAAAAAAGCCTCAGTGAACATGCTACTATTCCGTGTCTTAAAGGAACACAATTGGTAAATTATTTGTTTTGCTATAGTCATGTTGACCCCTTAGTTAACCAAGTCATGTGACCCACATTCGACTAATCACAATTCTGGGACTGTGTGTCATCGTCAGTAACTTGCTACATATGAAACAGTTGTATCTTTCTCATTATCGCGTCATTATTACACAAAACCTGTTTGTACAAGTGTGGACCCTATTCCCGGCTGATCTACATCGTGTAACTGTCAAGGGAATTTTACATTTAATAAAACAAAAACAAAACAAAACAAAAAACAAAAACAAAAAAACTCTAGGCTTACCATGTGCACTAATATCTGAGTATGTGCTCCAGAATGCAATTTTCAACACTAACTGCTCGTCAGATGGTTGGTTGGCAAAACAAACTTAACACGGCACGCTAAGTTCAAATTTACTCTTCACTGAACTTTTTACAGCAGTATGGCTACTCTTTCTTTGAAGGGAGAGTTACTTAACTTTCCACATTATTGACTTTGCAGAAAAACTTCAACTTTCCACAAATGGAAATAATAATTGTTTACTGTCTCACCAGCCAGCGAGGGTTCTTGTTATTGCTGTTGCGCAGAGCTTTATGAGGGCTATAATCACCTCAAAACGTGCACAATACCTCATTAAAATTAAATTGAAAAGAAAATTAAGTACACACATCCGTGCATTCGCGAACACAGTATATGCCCCTGACGTTGACCATCCGCCCAATTTTTCACCAAGAGATTTAAAGAACAAACTTCAATACAAATTGGGAACATGACTAAGAACTCTAAAACATACATAAAAACTGGCCTGAATTACTGAAAATTGCTTCTGCACATATTTTCTCAGTACCAAAACTGCACACAATACATACACCCAATTATCAATCTTAACAGAAAGTAAGACTTAATCGAACACATACAGGTGCATGGGCCAGCGAGGTAGAAAATTATAGGAAGAGATGACTGAAAGCAAAGATGCAAGCTGAAACACAGTGACTGAAAAGAGAAAACTTCTAGCACAGAATTTCCAGGTAAGGATACTGTTTATACTGAAACAGCCCTTGGCATCCCCACGGGGAGGGGGGGGGGGAGGGGTCTGACGAGCGGAAGTATGACTGATCGTCCAAACACATCAGCTGTACCAACTCTCGGCAGACCATATCACAACCTCCTATCAATGCGATGAAAGTGATGGTCGATATCTTTTACCTGGTTGACGAACAGAAAATGACACCAGAACGACGAAAAGCAATCAATGAAATGGCCCATCATTCATTGTGATGAAACATTCAGTCATAAAATGATAAACTGTATCTCCCTACCGTTTGGGAGTTCTGCGGAAGAAATCTTCTTGTTCTTGTCAATGTCTCTTTTTCTTTTCTTTTTCTTTCAGTATCACCTCCTCCTTTCTTCCTGTGCCTACTTCACTTCCCCTCTGTCCAATAAAGTCTTAACGAACCAGAACAACACCAAAGCAGAATGAAAACGCGCATTTAATATAAGAAAACAAGGCAGGTGGATAGTTTCAGCCAACTGGCCTTTGTCAAGCTTATACAAAAGACAAAGAATAAATGCACACCACTTAGCAGAAAAACAGTAGACAACTTACTACCAAACACAAACAAACAAAAACAGTAGACAATTTTCCAGTCGTGGCGTCTGCCATTTTCTCCTGCTGGACGCTACGTTCAGGAACTTGTCTACCGTTTTTGTGCTAAGTGTTGTGCATTAACTCTTTGTTATCTTGTGTATATAAGATTGAGGCAGCCGAGATGTGGTTTCTAAGAAGAATGTTGAGAGTTCCATGGACAGTAAAGAAAACAAACGAGACAGTCTTGATGGAGGCAGACACAAGTAGATCATTCATAAGGAAGATTAGGAAAAGGCAGGCAACATTCATAGGCCATTTTATGAGGAAAGGGGAATTGGAACACCTGGTCACAACGGCAAAGTTGGAGGGAAGGAGAGCACCGGGTAGACCCAGGAAGAAGATACTAGACGGACTTGCAGAGTGGCTGAAGACAAGGAGGGTGGAAGAGATGCTTGAGGCAACAAGAGATAGAGACAGAGGGAAGTCCATAATCGCCAACGCCATACGGCAGGGCACCTGATGATGATGATGATGATGATGATGATGATGATGAAGTCTTGTGTATACGCTTGACAAAAGCCAGTTGGCTGAAAATTTGTGCCTGTCATATGTTATATTAACTCTTTGACTCCTGCATCCTTTCCATCAGCTTCCTGCATTGTCAACCATGATAAAACAAAAACTTAACCCTCTGACTCCCTCACCATATCCACCAGCTTCATGCAGCTATCCACAAGCTTCATGCAGGAAGCTAGTAAACAGGGTGAAGGAGTCAAAGGCTTAAGCTTTTGCAGAACTTTGGTGGTTAGGGTGTGGGAGTTAAAAGGTTACATGCGCGTTCAAATTCTACTTTTGTGTTTTTCTAATTCGTATTTGCTTGAACGCTGGTAGTCACTGTGACTCAGATTTCAACAAAGTCTAACTTATGATGACAAACATTATCTCTGCCTTTCTTCCGGAGGTGGAAGATAACTCAAGGTGGTTTAAATTAATCAATGAATTGATCAATGAAACCATGAGACAAAACTGATCAATGACGCCATCAACACGAATCATACGGATGTAAAATGTCTGTTTACTGGATGACTAAATAGTGAGAGAACACTCCACAGCACTAAAATCCAGCAGATATTTTTTAATCTTTAATAGGAAAAAAGTTTTATATAACTGGAGTGCGAGAGAGACAAGGGAAGGGAGGATGGAAAGAAAACAAAATTTGTCAGCAACAATAAACATTTAACTGATTGCCAGCACATAGCACTTTTTAAAAATGCACAGAAATGCACTTTCCCTGTTTGCCGAACCATGATCATCATATGCCATGCCGCACGGCGTTAGCGAGCATGGCCCTCCATAAAAATCTTTTGTCACTGCCGGATATATCTTCTACCTTGTCTGTCCTCATCCACTTTGCAAAACTGTTCAATATTTTTCCTTTGGTCTACATGATGCTTTTTCCCTCTCTGGCTTTCCTGTTGTGACTAAGTGCTCAAACTTCTATCACCTCATAAAACATCCTATAAATGTTGCTTGTCTCTTTATAATCTTCTTCATTCATATTCGTTTTGTGTTTACTTCTTTCAAAACTCTCTCTCTCTCTCTCTCTCTCTCTCTCTCTCTTCTCTCTCTCTCTCCCCGGTCCATGGAAGTCTTTACATTTTTCTTAGAAACTATATCTTGGCTACCTCAATCTTGTTCTACGTTTGCTTGTTGACCGTCCAGGCTTCGCATCTGTGCAATCGTATTGGTTCTATACAACAGTGAAAAACTCTCTTCCTGATGTCAACTGAGAGGCATTTGCTGGTAAGAACACTTTCCATTTCGTCAATGCTCTTTTAGCTTGGCCTATTATTTACCGAATCATGGAAGTCTAATAACCGAACAGGAAGGAAATCCAGTTCTATGGCACAAGAACGAAACAAACAAAGCTTAGTTAAAGGATAAAAAGATACTCAGAAAAAACCCCATAAAAGAAACAGAATGGCAAAACAAACTCACAGCCAGATGGACTGACAACCATTTTTGGTCTTTAAAAAAGTGTGTGTGTGTGTGTGTGTGTGTGTGTGTGTGTGTGTGTGTGTGTGTGTGTGTGTGTGCTGTGAGTGTGTGTGTGTGCGTGTGTGTGTGTGTGTGTGTGTGTGTGTGTGTATGTGTGTGTGTGTGTGTTTGCGCGCAAGACTGCACATATGTGAAGGTGTGCGTGCGTGTGCGCGAGAGTGTGCATGCGTGCGTGCGTGCGCGCGCGCGCGCGTGTGTGTGTGTATGTGTGTGTGTGTGTGGCGCGCGCGCGCGCGTTTGCGAGCGTTCAACCATGTCGGCAAGGAAATGAAACCGGCCCGTCCTCTTGTGAAACAGCTGCTGCCACAATAACAACGACACTAATAACCACTTAGCCCACGCAACAGTAAAGTGATGAATGATAAAAATAAAAACATACATAAAAGTAAATAAATAAAACAAATAAATACAAAAATATCAGACGCTCGGTATCAGCTTGCATATTGGCCTGTAACCGGTTTCACATGTCACTTAACCGTGACATTAGACATTTATATCTTATTTCCGTGGGGATGCCCAAACTGTGTATTAGTCAATATATACTGTGTGTTTACTTTTTGAAAGTCTTGTGATAGATACCTTCTCTTTCTTGTCATCGATCTCTTTTCCTTTTCTTCTTTATAAATATTGACTGACGGATTGATCTGGTTCAGGTTTTACGTCGACACCCACCTCAGGTGATATGGCCAACGGGGATAACAATTCCAGGGAAGTGGGGGAAGGGGGACTTATTTAATACTAAACTGACTCCACCAGAACTACGATGATGATAAGATGGGACAGTGAGAAGGTCAGTTTTAATGTAGTGCACCCCGGGATTCGAACCCACAACTATTAGCATGTGAATCCGACGACACTCAAACGAACTGAGCTACTGGGGCCCGCTTTATATATATAAAGTATACGTGCATTGATATCATTGTTCAGGGGCCTGTGTGCGAGAAATGTGTGTGTACGGGTATATATGTATCTCTCTCCCTCTCTCTCTCTCTCTCTCTCTCTCTCTATATATATATATATATATATATATATATATATATATATATATATATATTCATATACATACATATATATATATGTATATATATACACACATATATGTATATATATGTTTATGTATTTATGTATGTATGTATGTGATAATATTATATATATATATATATATATCCATATAGCAATTAGCATGCTCCTCCTTTTGCGCTCCATGTGTCTATTCATTTATACTTTTCAGAGATTGTCTCACATGTTTTTGCCTTTCTGTCCTCGACAGACCGAAGTCGGAGTATGCTACTATGAACAGCTGTGAACAGCAACATTGTGCTGTCTGAACAGTATTGGGTAAGTCTACTAGAGCGACATACAAAAACGCATCTGAGCCAACATTCTTCTTCTTTTGTTCGCCGTCTATATGGTCGGCATCATGTCTTCATGGTTCGTGTCTATATGGCCCGCATCATGTCTATATGGTTCGCCGTCTATATGATCCGCAGCAACTGGCTATGATATATATATATGTGTGTGTGTGTGTGTGTGTGGTGTGTGTGTGTGTGTGTGTGTGTGTGTGTGTGTGTGTGTGTGTGTGTGTGTGTGCACGCGCGCGCGCGAGCTTGGATGCGTCTGTGTGTGTGTGTGTGTGTGTGTGTGTGCGTGCGTGCGTGCGTGCGTGCGTGCGTGCGTGCGTGCGTGCGTGTGTGTGTGTGTGTGTGTGTGTGTATGTGTGTGTGGGTCTGTGTCAGTGTGTGTGTTTGTGTGTTTAATACAGTTCTGCCAGACGCTCTCATTAGCAGCGTAGATGTCGCAAGCCATGCTTCTGGTAACAACTTCATACAGGTGACATCGCTTTGACCCTTTTGATTCTCGCACCCTGTCCACCAGCATCCTGCATTGTCAGCCATGATAGCAAAGCAAAATCTTAACCCTTTGACTTTCACCCTATCCACCAGCTTCCTGTACCCTTTGACTCCCTCACAGTTCCTGGTGGATAGGCTGAGGGAGTCAAAGGGTTAAGATTTTGTAGTTAGTGGACAGGGTGTGTGAGTCAAAGGGTTAATGTGTTCAGCTGTTTGATCATAGTCCTCATGACTGCATGTGCAGGCTGGTGAAGGGGTCAATTTGAGTGTGCGTTTCAAAGGGCACTGGCCTGACTGTGGCGGATGTGGAGCCTGAGCAGGACCACTTCTGCTCTCGCCCCTTTTTGTCCGTAGTTTTAAGGAATGATGTGATGATGTTCCTCTTCTCGCTGAAACTGACGCTGTTGTTTGGTCGGTCTTCTTGGATTCTTCTTTTTGCCAACTCATCTACTATCTGGTTTCCTAGTATCCCACATTGGGCGGGCATCCACTGAAGGACTATTCATCTGGCTTTTCTCATTTGCTGAAAGGTTCAATTAGACAGGAGAGGCGGGGAAGGCTGTCATTCTCCGGAGCCTGAAAAATATCTAGGTCTTCTCTGCGGTCTGAATCACTAAGACTACCTGCATGAGTGCCTCTGTTTGTACTCGTTAATGTAGTGCTTGCCTGCACGAGCACTGACAGTTATGGTTTAAGTCCCTGGGAAGTTGAGAATACAGATTTCTCCGTTGGTCCTTGCACCAGTGGCTGACCCATCGATGTGCACATGTGTCTACGCCTCATGCAGGTAAGCCTCTTCTAGCATGGCCATGGTGATAACCTGGTGTGCTGTGTTGTTTTGTACTTCCATTGAGGATGTATAGGGGACGGTAGCGCAGATTTCAGTGTCAAACTGTTCTGATGTCCGTGGTTCTGGTTAAGAATTGCAAAGAAGACAACGAAAGTGTCTCATCCGACAAGGCTTGCTGTAATACCCTCTTGCTCTAGCAGAAATTCCAGAGGGGTGTGTGTGTGTGTGTGTGTGTGTGTGTGTGTGTGTGTGTGTGTGTGTGTGTGTGTGGTGTGTGTGTGTGTGTGTGTGTGTGTGTGTGTGTGTGTGGTGTGTGTGGTGTGTGTGTGTGTGTGTGTGGAGAGAGAGAGAGAGAGAGAGACACCCGATTTCTGCTTCATGGGATGATCTGGCATACACCTTAACTTCTGAGCCAGCATCACGTTCTTGGCTTCCTTTCTCTGGTCGAAAGCTGGCACTCCTCTAAGTGTCTTTTTTTTTTTTTTTTTTTTTTTTTTGATAGACGCAGATTTCACTGCAACGGTATTGAGTCTGGGGGCTTGCTTCTGTACTTTGTCAAGAACCTATGGGCTGGTCTTGGCTGAGGTTGACCAAGCAGTGGAGCCAGATTACAGATGGGGCGTGACTGTTCCCTGATGTTTTCAGTATTTCTCATTTGCTTACCATGTAGGGCCTGCAAGCTTCCTAAGGATCACTAGCGGCGTCTGACCTCAGCTTCTGCTCAAACAGTGTGTAGTTTCCAGGTATACCTACGGTCGAAAGTGACACCGCGGTAGGTTACTTCTTCATCCTTTTTAAGGTTTCTCCAATCTTAATTATCTCAATGATGCCATCATTTTGTCGACAAAATAAACAGGATTATTGACCATTTCTCCTTGTAACCGACGACGCACCATTTTTCTGCGCATGCATCAAGCCCATCCGCTGCTTGTTGCATTCTGTAAGTGGCAGTTGTCGCATGTTTCTGCTTACGTCAGATCATCAGGTCGTCTGCATACAGAGCAGCTTTGATACCCATGGGCATATCGGATAGCAAGCCGCTGATGAAGAAAACGAAGAGAGTTGGGGACAGAATCCCGAAGTATTTGTTGTTGTTGTTGTTTTTTTGTTTGATTTTTTTTTTCATGGTTGATGGAGACTTGTTCAGCTGTTGTAGCAGATGTTGGCCTTGATCCATTCATGCTTCAGACGGATCTGCACTCTATTTGAAGTATAACCAAACAGACATATCTTGTCCATATCCGAATCCAAGTTTAAAATAAACAAAGGGTGAAGGGGCAGTACGAACGGCTGTCTCTAAAGCCTGTCTGAAGAATAAATCTTTTCTACTTCCAACTAAAATATGGTACATGACTGACAGCAAAACGATTGTGTTATATGCCTTTTCAAAGAAAAGTGTATATTTTTGCACTGTTTAACGATGCCAAAATAATGAGCGGAGAGAGAGAGAGAGAGAGAGAGAGAGAGAGAGAGAGAGAGAGAGAGAGAGAGAGAGAGAACAACAACAACAAAGGGTATGAAATAAGCAAAATGTATGCTTCTTTACATCCAGCCCTCGCTCAAAAGTCAAAGAAAGTCTACATCACACTACACATAATTCATACCTGAAGGGAGGGAGGGAGAGACAGACAGGCAGAGACAGAGACAGACAGACAGAGAGAAAGAATAAATCTTGTTTTCGAAATATGAAATATTTGTAAGCGATGCATATGCTCTTTTAACAAGAAGCCTTTGTCCAAAGTGGGTGTACCGTACATATAATTGTTTAGCATTACAGATGTAGATACACATATTATCACAATGAAACCAGAATGCAGACAGACCGAAATAAATGTAAGCTGTAAAACCTGTACTTTGGGTAGGGCCTCAAGACCTTGCCAATAGGCTTAAGGTTTATGCTATGATTATATTGGACATTCATCATCACATGGTATCAGTGGAATCAGTACATACAGGATTCATTCCAAGTACGGAGACGTTATCTTAAGGACAGAAACTGAAATTAAATAAATAATTTCTTGTATTAAGGACATCAATATTTCAACAAGCAAACATTTAAGATACAAGTGACGTTAACAATTTATGCTAAGTAGTTTAATCACTTTAAAAGAAGTGTTCATATGATGACATTGCTAGATAGTAGATGAAGCAATTGATTCAAAACAGAGGAAGACAAGAGGACGATAATCGGGAAGAAGAGAGACATATACTCATTTTGAGCGTATACACAATAATTTTAAACTTTGTTACTTTCAGCTTTTTTGACATTTGTTGAAAAACAACAACAAACAAACAAGCAAATAAATATGCAAATCGATAACCTTACCTGGCACTATGTTCGAGGGTTACTATCAGCATGAAATTTTTATAATGTCACTCACATTTGTTTTCTCTTTCGCCCATTACTTACACGTTAGCCCAGTTATCCAATTCATCCCTTGATTTCTGTTGTTACTTTGTTTGTCTGTCTGTCTGATACATTTCTTCAGCGTATATGACACCGTTCTTTTTGAAGTAACTTGTACATTTGGCTGCATAATTCCGTATTAATCGACCTATTTTCGGCCTGTCGCCATGAAGAGGGGGAAAGGGAGGGTTGGGGAAGGTAAGTTCCAAGGATTACTTTGTATTTTCTCAACAATAATATTTCTTTAGTTTTCTTCCGCGTCTGTTTATTAAAAGTCCATTCTCTCTCTCCTCTCTCTCTCTCTCTCTCTCTCTCTCTCTCTCTCTCTCTCTCTCTCTCTCTCTTTCTCTCTATCTCTCTCTCATGACTGATCTTATCTCTCCACCCCTCCTCCACTTCCATTTTACCCTCATTTTGGTTGCATTTTCCAGTACCCGCAAAAAGCCGGAAGATATGACAGAACAATGAAGTCCCTAAATAGAAATGTTATACGCTCCACACTTGTTGTTCTTCTTCTTCATCCATTTCCACTAATTAGTCAATGTAGGTTGATCTGAACCAACTGCAGTATTGCAAACAAGTCCCATGTGGTCAGTGACGCCAAGTCTCCTGCAATGTCCATCGGTGAAAGGGTTAGCAGGACATACTGAGCCACAAACACACAGAAGTAAGTATCAGTGTTAATGATGTGGAGCCGCAACGGCTCCAACTGGCTCTTGCAGTAGTTTCCTGACATGAACAATCACCAGAGATAATGCATTGAAATTCACAGCACTGTTGTTTGGAGAAAAGAAAAGTGTCATTGTTAAAAACAAATGAACACATTTTGAAGATACCGCAGAGAACTCCAATCATTTACAACCCTGATTTTAAAAAAAATGCTGTCCTGTTTGCTCCAGTATTTATAAAAAGTTCTTGTTGGTCTTGATAGCATTTCCACTGATACTGTTGTGTAAGGGTTTAATATTAAAGTCTCATTATAATTATGGTCAAGCCCCGAAACTTCCATAAACCGAATAAAGTTTCGCCCATTTCTTAAAATGAACCCTATTAGTTCAGTTGATTAGAGGGCCTCGATGACAAAGTGGAGGTCATGGGTTTAATCCTCAAGTAGGTCACTAAGAGTGTTTAGCCAGCCGGCTGCTCTGTTGATAGAGCCGTGCACTGGAGAACTAATGTGTAGAGTACAGTCCCAGCAAGCAACAAGAAAACTGGCCCCGTTCACTGTCATCTGTCTTTATGTTCCAATTAGTCTGCTGGTGTCGGCCTGGTGTTTCATAAGTCACGTCCACACACCCCTCTTCCCCATTTCCAGACAATGCCAGGGTTTGTATGGTTTAGCGCTGGTTCATCGAGTCTGCCAGATAATACTGGCGCTATGCGACGGAGCGCATATGGATTTGTTCGACATGATGAATACTTCTTGAATAAATTCTGAACTTCAATAAGTTTCTTCTTTTGTATTTTGAGATAAACTTTTTAAATTATTTTTTGTTTGTTTTGTTTTGTTTTACAATAAGTAAACGTCAACATACAATGTGGTAACAAAAAATTATATAAGTTCATATACACAGGAGAACAACAAATAACATACAACATACATACAATACATCTACAATAATATATACATATACAATATATTTACACTATTTTATACATTGGAGGTTTAAAAGTGAACCTCAAGATTCAAGTATATATCAATTTTTTTTAAACTTTTTAAGATTTATGTCTTTTTGCTGTACGATAATGAAACATTAACGCAAATTGCCGTCACAGAAATTACATCAATTTATACATACAGGGAAAGTATCGTGTTATTACAGTACCTGCCCAAGAAAGAAAGGCGGGAGACGTAACACTGGTTACTGTGTGGAGTGTGTCTGTCCTGAACTGTAGCGTTCATGTGCTAAAATCCTCTCTTAAAGTCTTGCTCTAATGTACTACAAACCTGAGGAAACACAGTAGTCCAAATTTTGTAGTACTTGTAACCTCGAAATAATATACAATGTGAACAAACCGCTGAATCGATGAAACAGAATCGCTATTACAGTTTGTTTAGTTACTCTTCGAGAATGAATGAAATTTCACTTATGATTTTATATTCACAATCGTGATAACTTAGATCTATACCAATGAAACATAAACCAAACAGTAAGAGTCAGTCAAGCGTTGATATGTAACCGCTTGTCTACGGGGGATCTTCGAACGACCATTATCATTTTTCACTTTTTTTCTCCTTTGTATTACAGTATTCATTTCTTTATCTTTGTATAGGATGTTTTACATCACACGTTCATCAGGACTCAGAACGCAAGAATCAACAGACACGCAAACTTGAATCATTGCTCCGTGAAGACACAACTTTGCTATGAATAAGCACTGTACTACAGACACCATTCTGAAAACATTTCCTTGGTGGTATCCTAGCAAACCCAAACAAAGCAGAACGAGAAAATTACAATTTTTATTTATTTATGTGCCATTCGTGTCTTTTTTCTATGTCATTTTTCAAAATTACTTGTTTTTTTGTTTTTTGTTTGTTTAGCTGTCTGTTTGTTTGTTTGTTTGTTTGTTTGTTTGTTTGTTTTGTTTGTTTGTTTGTTCGTTCGTATTAAATGACGTAAAAGATATTTACAGTCATCTGCCACGAAACGGGAATTTGCCTTCTTGGGGATTTAGAAAAATCGTGTATCATGGCGTGAGAAGAGACTTAATTGCTGGGCCATGCAAGAACAGTCCAGACAAACTATTTATACCTGGAAGATATTCCTGTATGTACGTCGTACCGAGTCGATACAAAACTTACGATAGCAGACAAGTGAAGAGAGGACAGTGCGAGACAACAAACGCGTTTGCGACGCGCCACTGACTACAACAACTGTCCGTTCTAGACACATACAGAATGCCAGGCACTTCAGACATGCCATGGTACTTCAGAAATGCCACGGTACTTCATAAATGCCATGGTACTTCAGACATGCCATGGTACTTCAGACATGCCATGGTACTTCAGACATGCCATGGTACTTCAGAAATGCCATGGTACTTCAGAAATACCATGGTACTTCAGAAATTTCATGGTACTTAAAAAATGTCATGGTATTTCAGAAATGTCGTGGTACTTCAGAAATGTCATGGTATTTCAGAAATACCACGGTACTTCAGAAATGCCATGGCACTTCAGAAATGCTACGGTACTTCAGAAATGCCATGGCACTTCAGAAATTCCATGGTACTTCTGAAATGCCACGGCACTTCAGAAATGCCATTGTACTTCAGAAATGTCATGGTACTTCAGAAATGCCATGGTACTTCAAGAAAGTCCTACAGTCAGGGAGGATGGAGTCACGTCGACAGAAATCGTAAAACGTCGAGACAATTTACCGATAATTTCCGAGGAATAAAAACAAAGGCATGCTGCATGATACCAGGTCTATACTGGCTTTGCTGGGGGACTGTTTCCTCAGATGGAAGTTCTGTTTGGGTACATCAACATCATCACTTTCTTTCTTTCTTTCTTTCTTTCTTTTTCTTCTTCTTTTTCTTCTTCTTGATCTCTTCCTTATTTTTATTTTTCTTCTTGTCGCCCATGGTCAGATCGTCCATCTGGTGCGCTGTATGCAATATGATGTTCTTTTCCGATCCTGCAGTGTCCCATGCAGCTTGACATGTTTGGATGTATTTGAACACGGTAAAGACGCTAATGTGAGAGAAGAAAACATGACAATAGTTTATCTGAGCCTCAAATAAAACCCCAAGTTTCACATGTGGGGTGCAATTTCAGCAATAGAAGCCACACCTCTGTATATCTTTGCGGTAAACCAACCCTGCCAAAGAACTATACACAGACATTCTCATGGGATACACGGTTCCAACCGCATGTCTGCTGTAAAGTTACGGTTGGGTGTTGCAACAGAACAGTGATCCCAAAATACTATGCACGCTCCAGGAGAGTGGTTAACCAGACAAACCCAGTGGCTCTAGTTTGGTGCTGCTCCAGAATTTCACACGAGGGATCGCTTCAGCAAGTCATGGATAAAAAAACAACAAACGTTAAGCTATCCAAGGGAGAAGCCTCCGGACAATGGAACACCCTCAGCTACGACGTTGTTAGAAAGAATGGCATACATCTCGAGTTCATATTGTTCATAGCCCTGCCTACTATTAGAGCCATATCAGGGCTACCATAGTTACCTGCATGCAAACCTGTATGTCCTAGCATAATCCATAACTTTAACACTCTAAGGACCATTTTCAACAAAAGAAAGACCGTTTTATCAAATTATATCAGTTTCTTGACTATCAAAATACAGCAGAATTAGACCAATAGACTTATTTGTCAATTTCACTGGCATCCTCTGTTGTAAATTATGAATATAACTACATACAGACCAAAGAAGGAAGGAAAAAGAACAAAAAGCTCGAATACTGCACTTCAATTTCAAACCTCAAGAGCTCCAAAAGGCAAATCATCAATATTTTAAAGACAAAAATATGCGAAGAAATACACAGCAGCCTCACCTGAATCGAAAGTGGTGAATAGGCGGGTACTGGCGACCTATGGTGTAAGTGCTGAGCAAACACATGACATTGATTCCTTCCAGACAAAACCTTGCTCTTTCCAACATTTTCCTCCACCCAGGTTTGTTTTGCGCGTCTTTGTCTGTTGGTCTGAAGACCCACTGTCTATACCGTTTGTCTAACTTTTCATCTCAAGATAATATCAACGGTGCGCACAGTCTTTAAACGAATAAAATCACTTCTGATGCCATTGTGTGAAGAGCAAGAACTGAACCAGACTTACAGGAAGTACAGTACACTCGTCTGATCTGTCCTGGCAAAAAAAAATTTTTTTTTTTACATTATCAGGTTTTCCACAACAAAGGTGCAGCGTATAATTATAATAAAAACCGGAAGTATATAAAAAAAAAAATAGCACAAGAAAGCGTTTTCAATTAACAAACCAAGACAGATGTAAATCTTTGTCCGACAAGTTTTTCGAAATCCAAAACAAATGTGACTGCCTGCGTTCAAGCAAACAGGAACAAGAAAAAACACGAAAGAAGAATAAGAACGCGTATTCAATACAACAAGACAAGACAAGTGCACATTTTCGGCAACTGGCCTTTGACAAGCGTAAGATTACAAACAAACAAAGACTAGATATAAACATTAGGAGAAAAAGACTGAAACTTCCCTGCTGCTCCGTACAGTGTAAGAAAAGTTTCTGTTCACCGCACATAAAGAAAAACAAACAATAAAGGGAAAAAATCCAACAGATTTACAACACCACCAAAAATTCAACAGATTTACCACAACAACATCACAAATTTAACAGATTTATCACAACGTCAAAACTTCAATGGATGCGTCACTGAGGGCATTTGTCAAGTTTCCTGAACAAAATCGCCGGTGTCTGTGTCTCGAGGGTCTGGCTGACGTCAGAATATACGAGCGCATTATGAAAGGAAGCGTTCAGCACAGCTGTCACGGAATTTCAAATCAGAAACCCTACAGAGTCATGACTGTTATTGTTATTCTTGTTTAAAACCCAACCGACTGCGTAGAGCTATATCAGGACTATAACCGTTTCAAAACATACAAACAGGGAGAGAAAAAAAAAAGAAAAGAAAATTAAGTACACATATCTATGCATTCGTGCACATAATCTAAGGACATGCCCCTGGCGTTGACCACTCCGTCCAATTTATCGCACAGAGGATCTAAAAAAACACACCTGAATACAAATTGAAGCATACCTAAGGACATCAAAACATATAAAAACGGGCTGCCATAAAGTACCTAAAATTGCTTCCGCATATCTCACCTCCCTAGGATAAAAAAAGCTCTTAATACATGTATCCAACTATCATTCCTAAGAAAAAGTACATAAGACTTTATCGACACATACAGGTGAATGGACCAGCAAGGAAGAAAAAGAAAGGAAGAAACGACAGAAAGCTAAGGAACAAGGTAGAAACAAAGAGCGTGCAGAAAAGAGGAAATTTCTAGCGCAGAATGTCCAAAAGGTAGGAATTCTATTTATACTGAAAGAGCCCCCGGCATCCCCTGGGGGGAGTGTCATGATTTACATCCCAAATGCCATAACAGCACTCACTGGCCACTAAAATCGGGTAGAAAATAGAACAGGAAAAAGATGTTGTTGACACTTGTTTCCCGCCCGTCTTACAATGCCCATCATTCTAATACACACAAATTGTTATACTCCTGTTCTCAACATTATACCTGCAACCTGTGTTTTGTGTAGGATCAAAACGTCTTGACGCTGCGTACACCTTTTAGTTTGGCTATACGAATTTGTATGGGTGTAAAACTGGCGTGACAAAAAAATAATAAATAAACAAATAAATAAAAGAAAGACAAAAACAAAAACAATCCATGAGGGGCTTCATTTTCAACTAGGTGTTAGTGAATACGTAACTAGGTTCAGGGATAAGAAAGGCAAAGTAACGAGAGGAGATATGAGCCAACTTCAAAGTTAATGTAGACCCGGAGAAAAACAGGTCTGTCTGTACCACCTAACTCCACCCTACCTCTAGACCTCAGGATAATTTTTACTTTTTTTAAAAAGTCGTCTAGATCCAAAACGATTAGGATCAAGCGCATGTAGAACTGTCCGAACGCTTCAGCAACTTCCAGATTTTTCTCTTGTAAATTCTATAATTTGTTTTTGTCAGTGTGAGAGGCCAAATGTCCAACTGTTTGACTCTTGACACAGAATCGTGCAACACTGGATACTGGAGCAGTTTTAATCAAAATGAGTGTATCCGGACTCGAGGTCTTTCTTAAATCTCCTCGAAAGATAGCAGACTGATATGGCTTGGTCATCTTTTTTTCTTTCAGTCTCCAAGCCGTATTAATTAACAGTGTTTTGTGCCTTAGATATTTTCGGTTCCATACACCAGCCATGCCTAATCAACCTTTTCAGTACTTAATGGTTTCCGAATGGGTTGCACAAAAGTCCTCCAATATTCGAGATTAGCAAAAGCGCTTCCGAACATCCCTCCCCCCCCCCCCTTTTTTTAAATTTTTTTTATATAATAAACTGAGAGACACTACAGATCGCATTTGTCAAACCAGCGAGTTGTGTTATACGATTATGTAACTGCGTGGTCAAATTAAACCAGCTACACAACAGTCTAAGAGACGGCAACAGAAATATATCAAAGTTGTTTCTCATTCCTCAGACGAGGAAAATCAAAACAAACGGAATATATGTTACATGCCTTGTGAAGTCTGATTATGTCTCGAGCCACTGTGATACGTCGGTATATAAGGCACAAGCAATATCGATCCACAGACATTGTTTGCTCCACTGAATTTGATACATTCTCTGTCGTCTGTTCTCCACTAACTGTCGATGACGATGACAAAAGAGGACAAAAATATGCCCAGTGACGTAAAACGGGCAGATGGATGGGTGGTCGGGTCTCAGCGCCGGTTCCACTGACATCATTACATAGGTATGGAATGTCTCTTTCTTTGTCTCGGCCTTCATCGTCCTGCTCCATATCAGGCCACTGACAACATTAACCCTATCAACTGGACAAACCTTGGCTACTGAAGGCGTTCCCCATCGTCCTGGTCTCCCTTAAAAAAACAAAAGAGAACAGTTCGACTAGTTCTCATCCTCCTCATCCTCCTCTCTCTGTGTCTGTGTGTGTGTGTGTGTCTCTCTCTCATACATACATAATATATATATATATATATATATATATATATATAATATATATATATGTTGTATATAAATAAAATCTCTTCTCTTCTCTTCTCTTCTCTCTTTGGCCTCTTCTCTTCTCTCCTCTTCTCTCTCTCTCTAATTTTTACCATACCCGGATCAAACTTCCAACTATGACGCTTAAAACTGCAAATGTGTGTCAAGGTCGTAACTGAACAAAAGGCGTATGCAGTCAATCAAATAGCAAGAGAACTCGTGAAGATGTGTATGAGACACAGAGAGAGAAAGAGAGAAGAGAGAGAGAGAGAGAGAGAGAAGAAGACAGACAGACAGACAGACAGACACAGACAGACAGACAGAGACAGAGACAAAGAAAAAGGAGACAGAAACACAGAGACAGACAGACGCAGACAGATAGACAGACAGACAGACAGACAGGCAGAAATCACAGAAATGTTTTGCTGCTGCTGCTTCTGCTGCTGTTGTTGTTGTCGTTGTTGTTGTTACTGTTGTTTTTGAAAAATCATCTTTTACACTTTATGTACATTTACATTGTCCATCGGAAAAAAACATTATCAGAAACACGATCAATTTTTCCTGTATATTTATCAAAGTAATTTTTTTGCTATGTCGCTGGCAAGAAAACAAAATCGTTCATATAAGTGTATCTTGTATTGCAAAAGTTTGTGTAGGAAATTTCACAATTCCTTAAAAAAAAAACACTTAACATATCAAGGTAATATTCTCAATATAAACACTGCCGAATAAATATGCAAGTCATTATCGTTTCCTTGGAGGCATAACGTCATGACTCTGTCTTTACTTTGCTCATCTCTTTTAATGCAACATTCGATGAACGCATACTGCGAAGCACTTTGATTGCCACAATGTCTGAACTTTTATGAAAACAAGGTCGATACCTGGATGAATCCCTGTCCTGACATTTCTGTTGGCCTAAGTCATTTAAGTCCTTCGAATTTCGAGTCTTAAGATTCTCTCTCTCTCTCTCTCTCTCTCTCTCTCTCTCTCCTCTCTCTCCTCTCTCTCTCTCTCTCTCTCTTCTAAACAGCAATTTTATAAGATATTTGATATGTAAGTTCATGAGCATTTTATAATTACCGAACAATGTATTGTACCATATATAGTTAAAAAAAAAGGGTTAGGCCTACATAATGAATAAACTATTTGGTCTCTGATCTCTCCTCTCTCTCTCTCTCTCTCTCTCCTCTCTCTCTCTCTCTCTCTCTCTCTCTCTCTCTTTCTCACGTGCGCGCACACATGAACAAATAAAGTAAGTATGCACAAAAAGTAAGGTTCAATAAAAGAATGAATAAAGTTGAAAGTGTACAAGATCCAGATATAAGTGGCAACATTTAAACGGATATGAAAACCTTTAGAAGTCATATTTAGAGCACGAAAATATGTTATATAACTCTGACAATGTGAAAATGCATTACTACATGACCATATTTGTAAGTGCGGTCTTGTCTGTACATGTGTGCGCATATACGCGCGTTATGTATGTGTGTGTACAAGAATGAGAAATGGAACGCGTTGTTGGTTGGTTGGTTGGTTGGTTGGTTGGTTGGTTGGTGTTGTTGTTTGTTGGTTGGTTGGTTGGTTGGTTGTTGATTGGTTTGGTTGGTTGATGTTGGTTCAGTCGGTTATTGTGTACGTTTTGAAATGGTTATAGTCCTGATATAGCCATGCGCAGCTGTCTGGGCTTTACACAACAATTCTAACAATAACAACAAGAGAAATCAAGTTACCAGTATAAATAAAGTGCCGATCAATAGTAGCAGTATCTCATATGAGCAATTTTTTTAACCCTTCTTTGAACAGTTAATGCTCGTGCAACTCGGCTGTGTATACGAATGTGTGACCTCAATTATTCAGTGTCGACAAACTGTTGACAATGAAAAACAAGTCCAAGATTTTTTTCCACACAGACGACGCTCTTCAATCCCCCGGGGTGATACAGTGTGTCGCGAGGGGGATTGTTTTACCGACACTCGACATGCTCCAGCTTGATTTGAGTTACCCCTAACATGCCATCGCTTTCTGAATCAATACGTGGTGGTCTGCAGCCAGCCTTTCATTCAAGAAATAAAATGGATATTGCCCGATATAACATAGTAAACTTCTATCTACCGTCCATCTGTGCTCAAATATAAAGCCGTAAAGTGCTTAATAAAGAAATTCGCTGTCTTATTCAGGGTCAGCGTAACCCTTTGACTCCCACATCCTGTCCACCAGCATCCTGCATTGTCAACCATGCTAGCAAAACAAAAACTTAACCCTTTGACTCCCTCCCCCTGGCCATCAGGTTAGGAAGTCTGTAACACAACTAATAAGAAGATCAAACCCTATGGACAATCTCCATTTTGGACAGATTTCGTTTTGCCATGCGCGTTGACATTCAATGAGGAAAAGTAACGCATATAAGCAGTACCACATACAACAGGAGAGCAGTCATCATGATCCTTGTTGTAAAAGTCTCAAAAGGCCCGTCACCCGTTAGCATCATCGAGTTCGATGACAGCGGGTGCGTCAGACGTCATGACAACTCTCCTCCATTTACTCCTGTCCTGGCTTTTCGTAGACCTTCAAACCGCAAATGTTGGTGATGCTGCTCATACAGTAGGTGAGTGGTCTACCAGGATTTTTTTTGGGTGGGGTGGGTGGGGGTGGGGTGGGGTGGGGGCTCAATTTTTCCTTGTAAAAATGTCTTTAGGTTTGTGTTGATATTGTGGGTTGAAGATTGCATGGCTGATGATTTTTTTTTCTGCCCGTAAGTCGTTGGGCTGTAAGTTTATTCAAAATGCTTTCATTGGTTTTTTTATCGGTCCATCTGAGTCCAAGAAGCGGCTTGCAGAACCACATCTCTGCTGTTCGATCTTATTTCTATCTGGTCTAGACTTCACGGCCATACAGCATCACTGGCTAGATCAGACATTTTCGATTTTGGGTTTTAAAGGCTGACAGTATGCTTCTGGCATTCCAAATGTTATGTGCAGGATCAGTGACTGATTTGCCATTCCTACTGTTATTATGATGTTTTTAGTACAGGTGTCATCCTGAGCTTTAACTGAGCCAATATACAGTATCTAAAATCATTCACATTTTCTAATGCAGTCTTGTTGACTTGAATAACATCAATGCAGTATTATTAGCATATCGTAGATGTGTGATGTTTCAACCGCCACTTTTTATTCCCCTGTCTTTAACATCTGCTTCCCTTACAACCTTCTCCATATATATGTTGAAGAGATGAGGTGACAGCTTGCATCCCTGACTGACTCCTTTCTCAAAGCTGAGATATTCCAAGTTATGGCTGTTTCAACTGATTGTCGCTTTTGGTCATTGTGAAGGGCCGTAGTAAGAAGTTGTGAAAGTCTCAGGAGGATTACAGCGCAAACAGACCACAGGCAAATACTATCTTTCAGTAAATCGTTTTTAGTGGTTATGAACAGCTCTTTCACGTCAGTCTTGGGAGTTTGTCAAAAATGTTCCAGAAGGAATGGTGTGATGAACAGTAAAATTCTTCTTAGAAATTTTCCATTGAAACCATTTCTCGTTTTCTCTTCTGCCAAGCCATCGCCGCTTCAGGCCTCTGGTGGGCAGCCAACAATTGTGGATATAATCAATTCTTCCTGCTTTTAAAGAGTTCGCTCCCTGGCTGTATGAGAATGCAGACCTTATCTCAGAAAATATTCCAATTGGCAGGCCGAGAGTGTATTTTACAAATAACTTGTACTTTTGTTCGTCTGTTTTTAAAGAAAAAGGTTTAATTTTTGAAATTGTATCTGGTCGAGAAAGTTGATTCAATATCATTGGTGCTCAATAGCCTCTGACATCCATCGATACATAAAACTGCCATCTGAATATGACAGAAATGTGTGGGTATCTTTCTGAAACTTGAACTAGGTTTAACGGGACCAGTGTGAAATTCCCTCTGAAACATGAACTAGATTTATCACGACCTGCATAACTTTCCTTCTGACATGAGAATTAGTATTCCTGGTGAGTACATTCCCTGAGATATCGTTCAAGACACGTACTGCTGCTGTAGGATACTCTGCAATGTCTTAGTGTTTTGACAGATACTTCTGATCTGACCCCACTTCACATATCATCAATCTGGAAGTATTCAGTTATATGAAGTTTCCATTTTCTACTATAAATGCCATGACTATAAGGAAATCCTATATACGTACGTATAAACATCATAAATACCCACATCATATTAGCATATAACTGTGCATACATATGATTTTGGGTAGATGGGGCTCATCAGTTTGGGAAGACAGCTCATCTAAGAGAAGGAAAACTCTGATTTCAAACCTCCGCTGCCTTGCGGCCATACCCACTCATAGGAAAGGCTTCGGGAGTCAACCCTGAGGAAAAATCCGGAGTCGGAGTCCCTAAGGCAGTTCGCCGTTGTCTACAACCTCGTTCTGGCAACTCCTGCGTCGCTCCTGGTACCAGGCGTACAGGCTTCCGTCTTTCCCCTGGATTCTACTAGTGGCGAGGAGAGGGGGATCTGCTGCATGGGCAACAGCTAGTCCTCCATATTCACTTGCCCAGACCTGCACCTGGAGAGGTCACTCCAGCTTCGCTGGTAACTGCACGTCATGACCACAACGCCTCCTGGTGCAGACTATCATCTCCTGAGATGTAAAGAGGCCAACGAACATAATTATGATATATATGATATCGGTTTACATGTCTGGGTTTTATTGACCTACAGATCTTTGTCATTCTTGCGCTTCCTCATGAGATGCCAAAGTATTGAAACACGTATCGGAGCTTCGGACACACACACACACACACACACACACACACACACAACACACACACACACACACACACACACACACACACACACACACACACACACACTGGTTATCTTAAGGGTGTCATTTCAACATTCTCATGGATAAGTTTCTTTTCTTTGGGGGGGGGGGAGAGGGGTGGACTGCCACAGAGTTTGAAAGTGCATGCGTGGCGCGCGCAGTGAGAGAGAGAGAGAGAGAGCGTGTGTGTGTGTGTGTGTGTGTGTGTGTGTGTGTGTGTGTGTGTGTGTATGTGTGTGTGTATGTGTGTGTGTGTGTGTGTGTGTGTGTTGTCGTGTGTGTGTGTGTGTGTGTGTGTGTGTGTGTGTCTGTGTCTGTGTCTGTCTTTTGTTCAATATTTTCTCCCTTGGTCTACCAGTTCTCTTTTTCCTTCTAGCTTTCCTGTTGTAATTAGGTGTTCAAATTTATCTTGCCTCATAAAATATCCAATAAATGTTGCTTTTTTTCCCATATCCTCTTCATTAATGTTCTATTTTTTAAGATAACTCATTTTTCGCTGTCGACCGTCGCCATCGACGAAAAAGGCCACAGATCAGAATGTTCTATTTGTGTTTGCTTTTTTCAAGACTGCCTCGTTTGTTTTCTTTGCTGTCCATTAATCCCTTAAGATTCATCTTAGAAACCGCGCACGATTCAGCTGCCTCAATGTTGTTCTGACTTTGCTTGTTAATTGTAAGGCTTCGCAGTAGTACTGGTTCTATATAACACTGAAAAACTGTATTCTTGTTGTCAATTGATAGGTATTTGTTGGGAAGAACGCTTTTCGTTTTCTTTAATGCTGTTTTAGCTTGGCCAATCCTGCTGGATATTTCTAATGTGCATCTGCCGTCTGATGAGGTGACTGTCCTCAGATATTTGACACTTAGCAACTTCTCTCAGTGTTCTGCCATTTGCGGTTATTTTACATGAGGAGATTTTTTTTTTCACTGATTACCATGATTTCAATCTTCTCACTATTCAGCTCCAGCTTGTTATTTCTGCCTTCTATTTTCATTATGTTCACATGATTTTATAGGTCTTTTTCATTTTCTGCAATTAGAACGATGTCATCTGCATAACCAAGATTATAATTCTTCCTCCAACT
The DNA here is from genome assembly GCA_030674185.1 of Monoplex corrugatus. Lineage (NCBI taxonomy): Eukaryota > Metazoa > Mollusca > Gastropoda > Littorinimorpha > Ranellidae > Monoplex > Monoplex corrugatus. The sequence continues at coordinate 11,008,933 of JAPXFY010000013.1, read as the reverse complement.
TTTATCCCAGGGTATTACACACACACACACACACACACACACACACACACACACACACACACACACACACACACACACACACACACACACACAACACGTGTTTGTATGTATCAATGAATGTATGTATGTATGAATGTATGTATGTATGTATGTATGTATGTATGTATGTATGTATGTATATGTGTGTGTATGTATGTATGTATGTATGTATGTATGTATCTATGTATGTATGTATGTATGTATGTATGTATGTATCTATGTATGTATGTATGTATGTATGTATGTACACATCAAGCCAACAAAAGAGGGAATTGCGAACTACAGACAACAAACTACAAACAAGTAAAAAGAAATCAAACGGTCAGTCAAACAATCAATCAATCTGTCTTGACTGAATAACTGATCGATTATTCATTACATTTCTTCAAATACCCAGCTCGTCAGATTAAGAATGTTTCTTACAGCCCTCATATCACACAGTATGAAAACATGTTCAACGCCTCAGGTCACCTGTACAAAAGCTTGCAAGCCCACCTGAAATGAGCCGCAAGAGCAGTAATTCACACATTCATCCCACACGAGTAGGATGAATGTGTGAACTGCTGTTCTTCCACATAGAAAGTGATAATAGCATCGCTCTTTTATTTGGTTACCGTGTGGTATGTGCTGTAACCTGTAACCTGTCGGCAAAGTCGCAAAACTGCAGGACGACAACAACATTACACAGGTATATCACAAAGATCACCACTGCTATCATCATCACCTACCAGCAGCAACAACAACAATAACGTTAACAACGATAGCACAGGGCTTTGTCCAGCTACTTTGCTCAGTGTCCTTAAGACGAAGCACACTGACTGCTTACTTTGCTCAGTGTCCTTAAGACGGAGCACACTGACTGCTTACTTTGCTCAGTGTCCTTAAGACGGAGCACACTGACTGCTTACTTTGCTCAGTGTCCTTAAGACGGAGCACACTGACTGCTTACTTTGCTCAGTGTCCTTAAGACGAAGCACACTGACTGCTTACTTTGCTCAGTGTCCTTAAGACGAAGCACACTGACTGCTTACTTTGCTCAGTGTCCTTAAGACGGAGCACACTGACTGCTTACTTTGCTCAGTGTCCTTAAGACGAAGCACACTGACTGCTTACTTTGCTCAGTGTCCTTAAGACGAAGCACTTGACTGCTTACTTTCTAAAAGCAATTCAAAACACATTTCTGTCAGAAATATAATCCCAAAATCACAACATTAATGCTTCTGGCTCCTATAGTTATAGATTCAGTTGTATTGCTCTCTCTCTCTCTCTCTCTCTCTCTCTCTCTCTCTCTGTGTATATTATATATATATATATATATATATGTGTGTGTGTGGTGTGTGTGTGTGTGTGTGTGTGTGTGAGAGAGAGAGAGAGAGAGAGAGAGAGAGAGGTGTACACATATATATGTACACACACACGTAGATAGACAGATGGGCAGAGAGATAGCTAGCTAGCTAGATAGACAGATGGATGGATAGATAGACAGATAAATAGATAGATAGATAGATAGATAGATAGATAGATAGATAGAGATAGATAGATATATAAATAGGTAGATAGATAGATAGATAGATAGATAGACAGACAGATAGACAGATCGACAGACAGATACATAGATACATAGATGGATAGATGGATTAACTGACTGACTGATAGAGATGTGTGTATGTGTGCGCGTGTATACGCGCGTGCGCGTTTAGTTTAGTTTAGCAATAGGGACATAACACATTAGCCGTTTGGCTATTTCAAGTCCCATCATTTTCTATTTCTTTTCTTACACTCGTAGTCAAGGTTTGTCGTACGCCCAGTTTTTTTGATGATTCATTCATCATATTCGTATTTAAGTTCAATGTAATGTTTCCAATGGTCAAGCTGGTTTTCAAACGAGTTTGTGTTTTGTGCTCTTTTAATTTCGTTTGGTAATTTATTCCATACATGTGCAATTCTATTTGTAAAATAAAACTTTCTAACGTTAGTCTTGCAATATTCTATAAATATTTTATCAGTATTATTTCTTGTTTTGTCATAATTTGTCAGTTTGAAAAATTGTGTCCTATCTACGTCATCTATATTGTTAAAAATCTTGAAACTTTGGATCAGATCTCCCCTCATTCTTCTTGCTTTTAAAATGGGTAAATTGAGTAATTCTAATCTTTCTCTATATGAATAATTTTGAAAACCATGAATAAATTTAGTAGCTCTTCTTCGTATCTTCTCTATCAATGCTGACTGTCTTTTAAGACGTGGAAACCAAATAGTATTACCATACTCCAAATGAGGCCTCAGTAAGCCTTTGTACAAATATAAAAATGTCTCCCTGTTTATGCCCGTCTCATCTTCCGCTCTTCAAAATTTAACCATGTTACGCCATTGCTCTGTTCTCTCCACTGGCTCCCTGTTCAGCAAAGAATATCCTACAAGATTGCCTGCCTCTGCTTCAAATCTATTGAGTCTTCCTGTCCTGAGTATCTCACCCATCTGTTACATCTCTACACGCCATCTCGAGCTTTGCGGTCCTCATCTGATACCCGTCTCTATAGTATCCCCATAGTCCGCACTAAAAGGTTTGGGCAGCGTTCTTTTTCCTATCAAGCTCCAACCATCTGGAATCAGTTACCTCGCTCTCTTAGATACTCACCCTCTCTGTCCACATTCAAACGCTCCTTCAAAACTCACCTGTTTCCCAAAACTGGTAATCTCTGCCCCCTTCCCCCCATGTAATGTAATGGTGACATTATAGTGTCTTAGTGTCAATGTGTCATTGTATTTGCATGTCATGCTGTGTGTGTGTTTGTGTGTGTGTGTGTGTGTTTGTGTGTGTGTGGGTGCTTCTGTGGGCGTGTGTGTGTGTGCTTGTGATTCTGGTTATATGTTTTGCCATTGTAAACGCCTAGGGCATTAATTTGATTAGGCGTACTAAATGTTCATAATAATAATAATATATGAGAATGTTCTTTTTATGATTCCAAGCAACTTGTTTGATTTATTTACAACATTTTGAATGTGATTATCAAATTTGATACTTTTATCAAAAAGAGAGCACCAGGTAGACCCAGGGAGAGAATGCTGGACGGACTTGCAGAGTGGCTGGGGATGAGGAGGGTGGGGGAGATGCTGGGGGCAACGAGAGATAGAGATGGTTGGAAGTCCATGGTCGCCAACGACATGCGGCAGGGCACCTGATGATGATGATGATGATGATGATGATGATCAAATATTACTCCTAAATCTTTTTCTTCTAAACATTCTGTTATTTCGCAGGTAATACCATCGTTTATCATGGAATATTTGTTACAAGGGTTACCTTTTCCTAAATACAAGACTTTACATTTTGAAGTATTAAAGAAAAGATTCCAAGACACGCGCGCGCGCACGCGTCCGTGCGTGTGTGCGTGTGTGTGTGTGTGTGTGTGTGGTGTGTGTGTGTGTGTGTGTGTGTGTGTGTGTGTGCCTATATGTGTATTTTTATGTGTGTATTTGTACATGCACAAACCCCGCACACTTATGTATACTCTTTGTACTAGTAATAACAGGTTGATAAATTCAAATACCTGGGAACGATCATTTCATCAGACGGCAGATGAACATCAGAAATAGCCGGCAGAATCGGCCAAGCCAAAACAGCATTCGGGAAGATGACAGGCATTCTTACAACAAATGCCTATCAATTAACATCAGGATGAGAGTTCTTGAATGTTATATAGAACCAATACTGTTATACGGATGTGAGGCGTGGACAGTCAACAAACAAAGCCAGAACAAGATTGAGGCAGCCAAGATGTGGTTTCTAAGAAGAATGTTGAGAGTTCCATGGACAGGAAAGAAAACAAATGAGACAGTCCTGATGGAGGCAGACACAAGTAGATCACTCATAAGGAAGATCAGGGAAAAGACAGGCAACATTTATGGGCCATTTTATGAGGAAGGGGGATTTGGAGCACTTGGTCACAATGGGAAAGCTGGAGGGAAAGAGAGCACCGGGTAGACCCAGGGAGAAAATGCTGGACGGACTTGCAGAGTGGCTGGGGACGAGGGGGGTGGGAGAGATGCTAGGGGCAACGAGAGATAGAGACAGATGGAAGTCCATGATCGCCAACGCCATGCGGCAGGGCACCTGATGATGACTAGTAATATGAATATATAATAATAATTAATAATTACAATATTTATATAGCGCAAAATCTCGACAAAATCAAATCTAAGCGCTGAAACAGACACACACGCACGCACGCACGCACACACACGCACACACACACACACACGCATGGCTATAAATGGGGAGAAAGAATAAAAGCAATAAAAGCAAGAATAAAAGCAATGGAAAATTATAGAGAGCATATCATATACAATTATATTATATTAAAACAAAGTGATTCCCCTTCGAGCGGAGACAGGCTGCAGAGGGGGGTAGAGTGAGGTCAGGATTTTATGCAGAGGAGAAAAGGTGAGTTTTGAGAGCGGACTTGAAGGAGAGAAAAGTAGGTTGCTGACGGACTGAGAGAGGAAGTTTGTTCCAGGAGAGTGGACCAGAAACAGAGAAGGCTCGTGGACCATAGGTATTGAGCTTAGTGCGTGGAAAGCGAAAAGTCAGAGGATCGGAGGCAGAGCGGAGGGTACGTGAGGGAACATAGATCTCAAGTAGGCTTGACAGGTAATCGGGGGCTGCGTTATTGAGGCTTTTGTAGCACATGGTGTCTAGTTTGTACTGTATGCGCTTTGATACAGGGAGCCAGTGAAGTTTGCCAGGAGAGGAGATATGTGGTCAGCTTTTTTCTTTTTGAGTACAAGGCGTACAGCATTGTTTTGAATGCGCTGTAGGATGTGAATGGTGGAGGCAGGAAGACCAGATAGGAGTGAATTGCAATAGTCAGTGCGAGACATTATGAAGGAGAGAACGAGTTTTGCAGTTGTTTCGACAGACAGATACTTCCTGATCAGGCTTATACGATGGAGATGATAGTAGCAAGATCTGGCAGTTTGAGAAACAAAGTTGTTCATGGAGAGGGTAGAGTCAATGCAGACACCAAGGTTTTTAGCTGAATCAGAAATTGGGACTGATGTGTTACATAATGGGAGAGAAAGAGGAGGCAGCTGAGAAAGTTTCTGACGGGTGCCAATGAGGATAGTTTCTGTCTTGTCGTCATTAAGCTGAAGTTTGTTGAACGTCATCCAGTTCTTAATGTCCGAGTAACACTCAGTGGTGCGAGTCAACAGGCGCTGTATATTATCAGGTGAGTCACTGTCTTGAAGTTGGGTGTCATCAGCATAGAAGTGGTGTTTTATAGAGTGGGAGTTGATGATGGTGGACAGGGGGAGGTATAAAGAGTGAAAAGAACAGGGCCAAGGACAGATCCTTGTGGAACACCACAGGTCAGGTATGCAGGTTGAGAGTAAGTGCCATTGATGAGAACAGTTTGTTTTCTGTTTGATAAATACGAAGTGAAAAAGGAGAGAGCAATGTCAGAGATGCCAAAAGTATGATGAAGTCTAGAAAGGAGAATACCATGGTCAATGGTATCGAAGGCTGCAGACAGATCAAGGAGTGTGAGGAGAGAGACTTTGCCAGTATCAGTTGCAAGGAGGAGATTGTTGAGAATGTGTAGCAGGGCAGTTTCAGTGCTATGGCACTGGCGGTAGGCTGACTGGAAAGGATTGAGGAGATTGTTGGCAGACAGGTGAGAGTTCAGCTGGTTGAGGACGACTTTTTCAAGGAGTTTTGACAAGAAAGAGAGATTAGAGATAGGCCGGTAATTTTTCAGTTCATTTGGGTCTAAATTGTGTTTCTTGAGGAGAGGGTGAACAATAGCAGACTTGAAAGAATCTGGGACAGTTCCAGTTTGAAAAGAAGTGTTGATGATGTCAGTGATGAATGGGAGGAGAGTAGGGAGACAGTCGGAGTAGAGAGAACCTGGAAGAGGATCCAGTTCGCAGGTTTTGAACGACATGGATCTGATTGTGTTGAAAATTTCTTCTTGTGAGACTGGGGTAAAAGTAGTAAGAGGTGCCAGAGAAGGAAGGGTCAGGTGGGCATGGTTGACAGGGTGTCCTGTCAAGCCTGTCACGAAGAGTTTGTATTTTGGTGGTGAAATACTTGGAGAATACAGATGGGAGTTCTTCAATTGTATGTTTTGTTGGGAGAGGTAAATCTTTTCGTGTGCCAGGGAGATGATTCATGGTTGTAAAGAGTTCTTTTGAAGAAGAGGCATTCAGGATTTTGGTTTGGAAATAGCTTGTTTTTGCAGATGCAATGAGGGTGGATACTTTTGTTTTAGAGGCTTGGAAAAGTTGCCTGTGTACAGTGAGTTTGGATTTGCGCCAGCGGCGCTCTGCTCTGCGGCGGGCACGTTTTGCACAGGCAATCTCATGAGTGAGCCAGGGGGTAGAGGGGCGGTCAGGTAAAAGACGAGTTGTAGCTGGAGCATGAGTGTCCAGAAGATGGTGGAGAGTAGTATAGAATTCATCGGCAAGGTTATGTGACTTTTCAGAAAGGAGACGGGAGGCATCAGATGAAAATGTGGAGAGGTCGATAGATTTGAGATTGCGTCGAGTCACTGTGCGCGTGGTACGGGAAGGAGGAGAAATGTCAAGAGAACAGAGAATTGCAGAGTGGTCAGATGGAAGGGCTGAAGTTAGACGGGTAGAAAGAACTAAGCAATTGTCAGTAGCTGAATTGTGGTGATCACGAGAAATGATCCAGTCAAGAATGTGACCTTTTTGATGGGTTGGTTCAGAAATGTGTTGAGTCATATTGTGATTGGACAGAGAATTGATGATATGTCTTGTGTCATAACGGTGAGTATTGTCATAGTGGACATTGATGTCACCTAGAATGATGAGATTTCCAGGTAAGAGGCAGTAGTGGTCAAGCAGTTGGTCAAAGTCAGAGAGAAACGTGGATGTGGTGAGTTTGTTGGCAGAGCTAGGTGGAGGTCGATAGACACAGGAGAAGGTGATGGGGTGAGGGGTGGATTGGAAGGATACTTCAACGGGCTCGAAAGAAGGATGGGAGAAAGGCAGAGACTGCGAGAAAGATAGGCGGGAATGGAGTGAGTCGTTGTAGAGGATGGCGATACCGCCACCTCGAGATGAGCGATGGAAAGAAGCAAGCCTGTAACCACTCGGAGTGAGGCTAGCATGTATAAGTTCATGACCAAGGGGGTTAAGCCATGTCTCTGTGATAAAAGCAATGTCAACATGCTCATCTGCGATAAAGTCAGCAATGACTTCGGCTTTGCCATCCTTGCATGTTGACTGAGCGTTAAAAAGGCATAATTTAAAAAAAATATTTACATCACCATTTATCGGGACCCAAGAGGAATAAACTGATATAAAATTCAATGCACAAAATTAAATAGAACCACGATAAAATCACTGTAAAATACCACACACACTTTTGCTGCCTGCTGGCGCGACATCTACTCACATGACATATCATCTGTTATTGCCGTATTCATCAAGTAGTATCACTATCACTTATTTCTAATTCCATGCTACAAATTGTTGTTATTTTTCATGAACTATGCTTATGCTGCACTGACGTATTGGCGTACATATCTATGTTTGTTCTCCATTAATGTACCGATATGGCAACCTCCGAACTCCCCAACCCCCGACATTCGAATTTTTTTTACAAATGTAATCAGCATTCTCTGACATGGACTTCTTGTGTTTTGTAAATGGAATTATTACTATTTTTATTGTTATAATAATTCTTATTCTTATTATCATTATTATTGTTGTTATTATTATATATCATGATTATTTTTTCTTATTAATATTTACTGTCGTCGTCGTCGTCGTCATCATCATCATCGTCATCATCATCATCGTCGTCGTCGTCATCATCATCATCATCGTCGTCGTCATCATCATCATCGTCGTCATCATCTTCATCATCATCTTCTCCTTCTTCTTCTTCTTCTAATATTATTTTATTATTATTATTATTATTATTATTATTATTATTATTATTATCATCATCATCATTATTATTAGTATCACTAACATTTTTATAACTACTACTACAGCACAATGCTGGTTATCTGAAGAATGGGTGATGTACGTCATGTCCCTACACACGAACACCAACAGTTATAATCATCTCCTGGCCTCTGACGTGCGAAGCAACAGTCAGCTAACTACCCGATCCATTATCACGTGCCAAGACAAAGTGAAATTAGTTTGGTGACTATGGACAGTCAGAGCAGAGTGTCTTCAATTCACTTATTGTTGTTTATAGCCCTGCCAACCGCCAAGGGTCATTCCAGGACTGTCTTGAGCATATCAGTAAAAGAATAATGAGATGTGTCAGTGCGGACATTGTTATTTTTGTTCAAAGCGTGGCCAACTAACGTAGCCATATCAGGGCTATAATCGCTTCAAAACATGCACAATGCTTCAACAGGGGACAAAACGAAAGAAAATTAAGTATACATATCAACGCATTCGCGCACATAATCTAAGATGCTCCTGACGTTGACCACTCTGTCCAATTTATCGCACAAGGGATTTAAAAAACATACCTGAATACAATTTTATACATAACTAAGGACACTTAAACATATATAAAAACGGGCTTAAATTGCCTGAAATTGCTTTCGCATATCTCATTTCCCTCGAGCCAAAAATGCACTTGACACATATATCCTATTAATCCTAAGAGAAATACATAAGACTTTATCGACCCATACAAGTGAACGGACCAGCAAGGCAGAAAATGACAGGAAGAAATAACAGAAAGCAAAGGCGGAAGAAAGAAACGAAAAGAGTGACTGAAAAGAGGAAATTTTTAGCACAGAACTTCCAGAAGGTGGGAAGTTGTGCTGAAAGATCCCCCGGCACCCCCACGGGGGTACAGTACGGATCTGCACATCTATGTATGTCAGATACAACAACAAAATATCACCAAGGACGTACACAAAACTAGGTATGTCAGGTGCATTAAAAATAAATTATCACGGACTTATTGTTGTGGGCAGTTTAGGTATAGCACAAGAAGAAATTAGTTCCTTTACAATCCATTTGCAGTCATCGACAAGACAGGCACAACATAATGCTTTAATCTATTTTAATTTTTTATACAGACCTACAGTCGTGGGAATTTCGGGTACAATATAATGATTAGTCTATTTAGTATGGACCTACAGTCCTGGTCATGTCAGGTATATTATGATTAGTCTGTTTAGTACGGACCTACAGTCCTGGTCATGTCAGGTATATTATGATTAGTCTGTTTAGTACGGACCTACAGTCCTGGTCATGTCAGGTATATTATGATTTGTCTGTTTAGTACGGACCTACAGTCCTGGTCATGTCAGGTATATTATGATTTGTCTGTTTAGTACGGACCTACAGTCCTGGTCATGTCAGGTATATTATGATTTGTCTGTTTAGTACGGACCTACAGTCCTGGTCATGTCAGGTATATTATGATTAGTCTGTTTAGTACGGACCTACAATCCTGGTCATGTCAGGTATTTTATGATTTGTCTGTTTAGTACGGACCTACAGTCCTGGTCATGTCAGGTATATTACATTAGCCTGTTTAGTACGGACCTAGAGTCCTGGTCATGTCAGGTATATTACATTAGTCTGTTTAGTACGGACCTACAGTCCTGGTCATGTCAGGTATACTATGATTAGTCTGTTTAGTACGGACCTACAGTCCTGGTCATGTCAGGTATATAATGAATAGTCTGTTTAGTACGGACCTACAGTCCTGGTCATGTCAGGTATATTATGATTAGTCTGTTTAGTACGGACCTACAATCCTGGTCATGTCAGGTATTTTATGTAATGCTACCAATTTGAAGAACAAGGTCTCCAACAGTGTAAAAATCGCTACTCACAGTTCCGTAGCTTTCGATGGCGTTCTCGCCATCTTCGTCAGCGCTCTAATGCTGTCTGCGTGAATCTCTACTCAGATCTCGCGAACATGGATGAACCCAGTTCACGAGATCGAATCAGAGAATGGTACACCGGGGCAGGGTGTAACGGCCCCGGTCCCTGTTGAGCGGGGGTTGGTGGCTGCGATGTAGATGGCCTCCTTGACTCCTCGCTGGAACCACTTATTTTCTCTGTCCAGGATGTTGACATTGTCCGCACTGAATTGATGTTTTTCGGCGTGTAGGTGAGCTCCTACTGGAGAAGAGTCCCTCTTGTGTTCTGTTAGTCTCTTCTGAAGGGGGCGTTCAGTTTCACCGACATAATGTTGGTTACAGTCCTGGCAGTCTATTCTGTATATAATGCCAGCTTTGTCGAGTTTGCTGGTTTTGTCCTTGGGGGTGACCAGTTGGCTGCGTATGGTGTTGGAAGGTTTGGAATGTACAGCCACCCCCAGTTTTCTGATCTTTCTGGACAGAGCGTCACTCACACCTCCTACGTATGGGATGGTGATGTGTCCCTTGCGCTGGTGTTGTTTCACTGGCTGTTGGGATGCGGTGTTGGATTTCCTGCCTCCCGGGCTGTTCCAGGCCCACTTTTTGTAGCCCGAGATGGTGAGCACTTTTTTCAGGTGGTTTGTCTCCTTGTCTTTTGCCTCTTGGGTACTGCATATGGTGTTAGCTCTGTGGGTAAGGGTTCGAATCACTCCCAGTTTGTGTTCAAGGGGCTGGTGGCTGTCGAACTGTAAATATTGGTCCGTATGAGTTGGTTTACGGTAGACCGAGAAGGATAGAATGCCATCAGTTCTGGTGATGAGGGTGTCCAGCATGGCTATGGAGTTGTTCTGTTCCACTTCCCTCGTGAATTTGATGGCTGGGTGTTGGTTGTTCAGATGTTCTGTGAACTGTTCGACCAGTTGCTGGGGGAGGATAGTCATGGTGTCGTCTACGTAGCGCCCCCAGTATCGTGGTGGGGAGTGGAAAGAAGCCAATGCTTTCTCTTCAAAATCCTCCATGAACAGGTTGGCTACTATTGGGCTTACTGGGGAGCCCATGGCTGCTCCTTCTTTTTGTTGGTAGAATTCACCTTGGAAGGTGAAGTAGGTGGTGGTGAGGCAGCAGGACAAGAGTTCACATACGTCGTCCACTGTGAGAGATGTACGTTGGTGGAGGGTTTGGTCGTTTTGTAACCTTCGGCGTATGATCTCTATGCTTTCTTTCACTGGTACGCTGGTAAATAGGGCAGAGACATCATATGACAAAAGGAGTTCATCATGAGCGAGGGTGTAGTTACTCAGTTTTTCCACTAGGTCAGCACTGTTGTGGATGTGATGATCTGTGTGTCCTACGAGAGGTGATAGGATGTCCGCCACAAATCTAGCCGTCTCATACATGATGGAACCTCTGGATGCGACTATGGGACGGAGGGGGACTTCTTTCTTGTGGACTTTGGGTAGACCATAGAACTTGGGGACGTCGGACACAGTTGGGTATAATTTCCTGTACTGTTCTAATGACAGGCGGTCCGTCTCTTTCAGGCGTTTCAGTGTGTCTTTCAGTTTGTTGGAAAACTTGGAAGTAGGATCTTTCTTGAGGCGTTCATATGTTGTAGTATCTTCCAGAAGTTTGCTTGCCTTCTCATAGTACATGGGTCTAGGCATGATGACTGTGGCACGACCTTTGTCAGCTGGTAGGATCATCGTGGCGTGTTCGTTCTTTAAATCCGCCAGAGCCCGTCTTTGGTCCGGTGTTAAGTTGGATTTCGGTAGTTTGGCCTGTTTCATGATTCTGACACAGTCTGATCTTAAGTGTGTGGCTTCTTCTGAATTAGGGCCAATATACCTGCAAGCTGTTTCAATGCTTGTGATGAGGTCTACCACTGGAAGCTTGTTAGGGGCTACGGCGAAATTTAGTCCTTTCTCTAGTACTTCCTGTTCTGGTTTAGTGAGTTGGCGATCTGATAGATTGATCACCCACCTCTCTTTGGTCTTTCTTTTTGTTTCTTCCGGTACAGGTGTAATCTCGCTTTTGTCATTCTGTTGTCTCCTGTTGTTTTTTGGTGCTAGAAGTTCGAATTTCTTTCGATGGCGTTGGCGTACTTTGTCCCATTCTATTCGTCGTGTGTTGTTTAGCCACTCTTTGATTTCGGAGAGCATAGCATCTGGTAGTGTGCTAGAGCTCAGTCTTTCCTCGAGGTCTTGGATTTTCCCTTCCAGACAAGTGATGCGGGTGTTGATTTGCTTGATGCGTTCGTTCATGAGTGCTCGTTGTGCCTGATTGATGATATTATTTGCTGCTGTTCCTTTCATCGAAGTTTTGATTTTTAGGCTGGTGGGAAAGACGCCGTGATGTTTGCAGTGCAGTGTGAAGTGTAGATGGTTCCTGAACTTCGCTAGGGAGCGGTGTAATTTCTCTGATTCACGAAAGGTAGTGATGATCGTCCGATCGTAATCGCGAATGAGACGTAGGGGAAGTTTCAACAGTTGGGGGGTAGACATAATGCTACCAATTTTGAAGAACAAGGTCTCCCAACAGTGTAAAAATCGCTACTCACAGTTCGAAAGCTACGGAACTGTGAGTAGCGATTTTTACACTGTTGGGAGACCTTGTTCTTCAAAATTGGTAGCATTATGTCTACCCCCCCAACTGTTGAAACTTCCCCTAGGTATTTTATGATTTGTCTGTTTAGTACGGACCTACAGTCCTGGTCATGTCAGGTATATTACATTAGCCTGTTTAGTACGGACCTAGAGTCCTGGTCATGTCAGGTATATTACATTAGCCTGTTTAGTACGGACCTAGAGTCCTGGTCATGTCAGGTATATTACATTAGTCTGTTTAGTACGGACCTACAGTCCTGGTCATGTCAGGTATACTATGATTAGTCTGTTTAGTACGGACCTACAGTCCTGGTCATGTCAGGTATATAATGAATAGTCTGTTTAGTACGGACCAACAGTCCTGGCCATATCAGTTATAATTATGATTAGTCTATTTAGCACGGGTCTATCAGTCTACTTGCCAATGACCTACAATCCTGGGCACGTGAGGTACAGTATGATAGTCTATTTGGCACGGACCTACAATCCTGGACATGTTGGGTACAATTTAACAATCAGTCTACTTGGCACGGACCTACAATCCTGGATATGTCAGGAATAGAATCATCAATCTATTTAGTACGGACTTACTATCCTGGGGGTGTCAGGAATAGAATCATCAATTTGGCATGGATTGACAATCCTGTGTACGTCAGGTACGATACAATAATCAGTCTTCATGGCTCGGACCTACAATCCTGAGGATGTCAGGAATAGAATCATGAGTCTATTTGGCACTGAGACATAATAATCAATTTGGCACGGACCAACAATCCTGGATATGCCAGGAGTAGAATCATCAGTCTATTTAGTACGGACTTACTATCCTGTGGGTATCAGGAATAGAATAGTTTATTTAGGTCGGACCTACTATCCGGGATGGGGTGTCAGAAATAGAATCATCAGTCTATTTAGTACAGATTTACTATCCGGGATCGGGGGTGAGGGGTGGGGGGTGGGGTTCTGGAATAGAATAATAATTTTATTTAGTACGGACTTACTATCCTGGGTGTGTCAAAAATAGAATAATCAGTTTATTTAGTACGGACTTATTATCCTGGGTGTGTCAAAAATAGAATAATCAGTCTGTTTAGTACGGACTTACTATCCTGGGGACGTCAAGAACAAAATAATCAGTCTATTTAGTACGGACTTAGAATAACCAGGAATAGAATAACCAGCCTATTCAGTACGGACTTATCCTGGGTGTGTCAGGAATAGAATAACCAGTCTATTTAGTACGGACTTATCCTGGGTGTGTCAGGAATAGAATAACCAGCCTATTCAGTACGGACTTGCTATCCGGGTGTGTCAGGAATAGAATAATCAATCTATTTAGTACGGACTTGCTATCCTGGGTGTGTCAGGAATAGAATAACCAGTCTATTTAGTACTGACTTGCTATCCTGGGTGTGTCAGGAATAGAATAACCAGTCTATTTAGTACGGACTTGCTATCCTGGGTGTGTCAGGAATAGAATAACCAGTCTATTTAGTACGGACTTGCTATCCTGGGTGTGTCAGGAATAGAATAACCAGTCTATTTAATACGGACTTGCTATCCTGGGTGTGTCAGGAATAGAATAACCAGTCTATTTAGTACGGACTTGCTATCCTGGTGTGTCAAGAACACAATAATCAGTCTATTTAGTACGGACATACAGTCCTGAGGATGCCAGGTAAAACACAAGAAGAAATTAATCCAATGACTACGGACATGTAATCTCGTCATGTCGAGTTAAACACAGGAATTAGTCTTGTTACAACGGACCTATGTGTAGCCTGGGGCATGTGAAGTACAGTATAATCTGATATCAGACGTCAGCAGGGACTGCAATCCTGGGAATTGTTGTTGTTGTTGTTGTCGTCGTCGTCATCATCATATTATCATCATCATCATCACCATCATCATCGTTGTTGTTGTTACTATTACTACTACTACCACCACCACCATCACCACCACTACTACTGCTGCTGCTGTTGCTGCTAGTGTGTAAAGCCAGCCGACTGCTCACAGCCATATCAGGTTTATAACTATCTAAAAGAAAACACACACATGTATATACATCAACAACCTGGAAAAAAGAAAACCTGAAAAAATAAATTAAGTACGCACATCACTGCATTCATGCAAATAATCAAATCATCTAAAGATACGCCCCTGGCGTTGGCCATTTCACCGAATAATACCAGGGTTGCAGGGGGTGGACTAAAAAGCTGAATACAAATGCATAAACATGACTAAGTGTACAAAAAAAAAAGATAGAAAAACTGGCATACAGTAAGTGTCAGGAATAGAATAACCAGTCTATTTAGTACGGACTTGCTATCCTGGGTGTGTCAGGAATAGAATAACCAGTCTATTTAGTACGGACTTGCTATCCTGGGTGTGTCAGGAATAGAATAACCAGTCTATTTAGTACGGACCATGGTATTCTCCTTTCTAGACTTCATCATACTTTTGGCATCTCTGACATTGCTCTCTCCTTTTTCACTTCGTATTTATCAAACAGAAAACAAACTGTTCTCATCAATGGCACTTACTCTCAACCTGCATACCTGACCTGTGGTGTTCCACAAGGATCTGTCCTTGGCCCTGTTCTTTTCACTCTTTATACCTCCCTCCTGTCCACCATCATCAACTCCCACTCTATAAAACACCACTTCTATGCTGATGACACCCAACTTCAAGACAGTGACTCACCTGACAATATACAGCGCCTGTTGACTCGCACCACTGAGTGTTACTCGGACATTAAGAACTGGATGACACACAATAGACTTCAGCTTAATGACGACAAGACAGAAGCTATCCTTATTGGCACCCGTCAGAAACTTTCTCAGCTGCCTCCTCTTTCTCTCCCATTATGTAACACATCAGTCCCAATTTCTGATTCAGCTAAAAACCTTGGTGTCTGCATTGACTCTACCCTGTCCATGAACAACTTTGTTTCTCAAACTGCCAGATCTTGCTACTATCATCTCCATCGTATAAGGCTGATCAGGAAGTATCTCTCTGTCGAAACAACTGCAAAACTCGTTCTCTCCTTCATAATGTCTCGAATTGACTATTGCAATTCACTCCTGTCTGGTCTTCCTGCCTCCACCATTCACATCCTACAGCGCATCCAAAACAATGCTGTACGCCTTGTACTCAAAAAGAAAAAAGCTGACCACATATCTCCTCTCCTGGCACAACTTCACTGGCTCCCTGTATCAAAGCGCATACAGTACAAACTAGACACCATGTGCTACAAAAGCCTCAATAACGCAGCCCCCGATTACCTGTCAAGCCTACTTGAGATCTATGTTCCCTCACGTACCCTCCGCTCTGCCTCCGATCCTCTGACTTTTCGCTTTCCACGCACTAAGCTCAATACCTATGGTCCACGAGCCTTCTCTGATTCTGGTCCACTCTCCTGGAACAAACTTCCTCTCTCAGTCCGTCAGCAACCTACTTTTGCCTCCTTCAAGTCCGCTCTCAAAACTCACCTTTTCTCCTCTGCATAAAATCCTAACCTCACTCAACCCCCCCTCTGCAGCCTGTCTCCGCTCGGAGGGGAATCACTTTGTTTTAATATATAATTGTATATGATGTGCTCTCTGTGGTTTTCCATTGGTTTTATTCTTGCTTTTATTGCTTTTATTCTTTTCTCCCCATTTGTGGCCATGCATGTGTGTGTGTGTGTGTGTGTGTGTGTGTGTGTGTGTGTGTGTGTGTGTGTGTGTGTGTGTGTGTGTGTGTGCGTGTGTGTGCGCGCGTGCGTGTGTGCGTGTGTGCGTGTGTGTCTTTTCGGCGCTTGGATTTGATTTTGTCGAGATTTGCGCTATATAAATATTGTAATTATTATGTATGCATGTGCGTACGTATGTATGTATTGTATGTATGTATGTATGTATGTATGTATGTATGTATGATGTATGTATGTATACGCTTAGATTTATGTATGTATGTATGTATGCATGTATACGCTCAGCTTAGATTTATGTATGTAAGTATGTAAGCATGTATGTATGCATGTATACCTCATGTATATGTATGGTATGTATGCATGTATACGCTCAGCGCTTAGATTTGATTTTATCAAGATTTTGCGCTATATAAATAAAATATATTATTATTATTATTATTATTAAGTAAAATTGCCACTAAACAGTTAACATTTTCTTAGAGTAAAAATACAAATATATATTACCCAGTCATCAATCCTAGTGGACAGAAACTACACAAGGCTTCATGGAAACTTAAAGGTGAAAATATCAACAAGGCAGAAAACGAAAAGAGAAGCGACGACAGAGAGCAAAGGAACTAGACAGAAACAAAGACAGTGACAGAAAAGAGGAAATTTCTAGCACAAAATGACCAGAAGGTGGGGACTCTAGTATTTATGCTAAAAGAACCTTAGGCATTACCAGGTATTTCTGGGAGTGGTAAGTACAATACTGTAAGAAATGGCTAGTTGCCACAGACTTGCAATCTTGAGCATATAAAGCACGGTATAAAACTAAAACGAAATATCAATCTAGTCATCACTAGCGTTCAGTCCAGGGACAGCAAGATACATACGCAATACAGTAAGAAAGTAGCAATGACTTTTTAGTTGCAGGGGCGAGAGAAGCCGATAGTTCCTGGATACATGAACTGTATACGCGTTCAAACTTAAGTCTTTAAAAACACCTGGCAAACGAACAAGACTTCTTCAAAAGATAAATGATGGTATAAAATAAGAAGATATAGCTACACTTTTCTATTCTGCACCACCTTTCGCTATTATTGTTGGTTTTTGTCAATTTCGGTGATAGTGTAAAGATTGTTTCTCGGTTGACAAGTTGATTTCTCTCTCTCTCTCTCTCTCTCTCTCTCTCTCTCTCTCACACACACACACACACACACACACACACACACACACACACACACACACACACACACACACACATACACACACGCATACACATGACCGCATTATGTAGAAGTTAAAATAATGTCCAGTCTTCTCAAAAAGGATCGGTGTCAGAAGCGATGAGTAAAACGATTCCTGAACCCAAATTGTTGCAAACTGTCCAGTACTTTAAAGACAATCTCACATTACCTATGCTTCATTGTTCGACAGTTTGAATACCAGCATGGAAAACATTCCTCAAAAATAACTCTCCACGGATGTTTT
>JAPXFY010000013.1:10986249-10988749 GCA_030674185.1 Monoplex corrugatus | reverse complement strand
ATGGCCATCCAAGAAGGCCAACAGAAGACGCAGAAAGGCCATACAATATTCCGGAGATGGCAGTTTTCAGACGGTGTCCCCGGAAATTCCTTTTCTCGCATGACACTGCTTTGGAAGGTCGTGAAGCGTCAAATCGACACAGGATTGCAGGAAACAAAAAATGGCTGAAGGTCATGTTAAGTCTGGCCTTTTATTGCATGATTCTCTGACTGTCCCCCAAGGCTGGTCGGTTTCATGGCCACTTAAAAGACATGTGCCATTTTGGTTAAATTTTTGTATGTGAAAAGGCGATGTTACTAAAAGTACAAGCTACTACAAATTCATCATATTATTAAGAATCGCTGGGAAGTGATAGTCCGGAAAGTAGCGTCAATTTTTTTAGGTAAAAAAATGAGTGTCACTAAAAGTATAAGCTACTACAAATTCATCACCTTACTAAGAATCGCTGGGAAGTGATCGTCTGGAGTGGCGAGACACTGCTGCTCTGGGTTTCATCCAGCACCCTCGGATGTTTCCTGTTCACTCAAGCCACTACGAATTCACTGTTTTATTAAGAATACCAGCTAATCAGAATTCATCATTTTGTTAGGGTAAGAATATCGGTACTAAGCACCCATCATTTTATCACTAATAACAACATGTGAATTCATCATTAAGAACAACAATTTTGAGTGCCAGATGAGTACCATATATGGGTCAAAATCGTTTAAGCAGGAATAAGTATGCTGAAAATTGTCTAAAACCCCCCCCCCCCCCCCCCCCCCCCCCCCCCCCGGTGCGAATGCTATTCTCCTGTTTCAAATACGTATGTTCCTTCTTTTTAAATTTCCGTACATAAACCTAAATAGCTGAAGATAAAGGGATGGAGAGCAAGAGAGAGACAAAGAGATCCATACATAAACCTAGGTATCTGAAGAGAAAGGGAGGTGAGAGAGACAGAAGGGGGGGGGGGGGGGGGGGGGCCAACTAAGAGAGACACAGAAAGAGACAGTTCCATCAATCCATGCTCATTTATGTGTAAATTGGTGTCGTTACAATGAGAATCTGTGTGTGTGTGTGTGTGTGTGTGTGTGTGTGGTGTGTGTGTGTGTGTGTTGTGTGGTGTGTGTGTGTGTGTGTGTGTGTGTGTGTGTGTGTGTGTGTGTGTGTGTGTGTGTGTGTGTGTGTGTGTGTGTGTGTGTGTGTGTGTGTGTGTGTGTGTGTGTGTGTGTGTGTGTGTGTGTGTGTGTGTGTGTGTAAGCGCGCACACGCGTGCGTGGCTGTACACATGTGCGCACGCGCCCATACAGTCTGAGTATGCGCGTGCGTATGTGTCCAGGTGTGCGACAGAAAGAAAGAGAGAGAGAAAGAAAGAGATACAGACAGACAGACAGAGTGAGCGAGAGAGAGTGTGTGAAAGGGGAGAGAAAATGAGAAGGAAAAAAAAAAGAGAGACAGACAGACAGACAGACAGACAGAGATGCCGAATAAGTTTCATTTCTTCCATTTCATTTCTTTTCACTTTTCCCCCTTTTCACAGAAAAGACTCCATTTATGGCGAGAGCTTGAAAAACAAAAACAATAGACACTTGTGTATTACCTTTGTTAAAATGCTCTCGTTCTCTCGCTAAATTTTCCATTGTTACTTCTTTTCATCTTTTAGATCTCTTTTATATTTCCTTTTGTCTAGCTTTATCTTTCTTTTTATGTGTTATTTCATGTTCTTAATGTATGTACATGTAGTTTGTTCGGCCACGGGAGGTACACTTCCATCATCACATCATCATCATTGTCGTAGTCACCTTCGTCGTCATTATAATAAAATCATCATAGTCGTTGTCATCATCATTTTCTCTGTCTGTCTGTCTGTCTGTCTGTCTGTCTGTCTCTCTCTCTCTCTCTCTAACCAACCAATCATTAACCAACCACCAACCACCAGCCACCATCCTCTCTCTCTCTCTCTCTCTCCCTCCCTCCCTCCCTCCCTCCCTCTATCTGTAATTTATCACATAAATGTAGAAAGAATTTTTTTCGAACGGTTATAAAAAAACGAAGAAGACAGAAAGCTACAGCTGGTGCCAAAGTTGGGTTACCAAAACGACTGACAAAACGATAACGACAGTCTTCCATTATTCTTGAAACAGCTCGAGCTATCCACTAAAGCGAATATGGCAGCATTGAACCGTCTTTTCTTTTAATCTCACTTTCACTTTCGTAAGCACGCATTCTCAGATGGATTGTGCTGGGGTAGAAAAGACCGAGCTGAAAGCAATTCGGTAATAATGGGATCGGCATCTTAAGAAATACGTTGTCAACGAGAAAAGGAAAAAAATAAACACGAAAGAAAGAAAGAAAGGGAGACATACAGGCAGATAATGACAATGATGGTTTATTTTTCCGATGGTAGACGTTATTTGCTAAAATCCATTTTTCAAACTTGCCGTTGCTTTTTTACTTAACTACCCCGGACTCTGCGCACTGGTTTGATTCTTGAATCAAGATTTGGCACCTCAATGTTATT
>JAPXFY010000013.1:10961249-10981249 GCA_030674185.1 Monoplex corrugatus | reverse complement strand
ATACGGAAAGGACTAATACTAGTTATAGCACTGTTTGAAGTAATAGTATAGTTTGAATAATAGTACTGCCTAAAGAGGTAAGTTGTTAGTGCTTATTTTAATAACAAAGGACACATGTTGTAAATGACTAATATCTGAGGGAAGCGTAATCTATTACTGCAGTACGAGAGAGAGAATGAACACTGGCTGAATGTGTTAGTCCTTTACATGAGAAACGCAGAGAATGCGCTTGCTTGATGATGACCGGAGATGTCTGGAAGGAGTATAATAAGCATTGACGAGATCAGAAATATAAGCAGCGATGGTAACGGGAAAAAGTTGTAAAGTAGAGGTGAAAGCTTGAAGTCTACCCAAGCTTGGACTGGGAGCTATGACGTTTGTAGAGAAGGGAATGAACGTGAACATATTCCTTCAAAACTGATCTTGCAGCAGAATTACGAACTTTTTGTAGTTTGGCAAGAATGTCCTGTGGGCAGCCAGAACAGAGAGAATTGCAATGGTCTTATTCTGATAGGATAAAGGCACAGACCACTATTTTCGCTCTAAGAATGGTAAGGTATGGATAGATAACACTAATGTAGCAGATTTCTACACTGACATGAGATTCGAGCGACATATCATCACAAATTGTAAAACCTTAAACTCTAACTGAGGGAGTGAATACAACACCGGCATTGCCAACACGCATGGAAGTTGTCTGTGCAAGTACAGAAGATGCTCTTTTGGACTTGATGAGGAGAGTTTCTGTTTTGTCATAAGTCAGTTTAGATTTGCTTTTTGTCATCGAATGTGTATATCTGATGTACTACATAAAGTTGGGTGGACAGTACGACTACACACGAACGGGAGTCTGATGCTAGCAGGTCTGCACACTTGTTGACCTGGACAAAATCTCCGCCTTTTCCCCAACATATTGAACCCAGACCCTCCAACTGGATGTTAGATATCTTAATCACTTGACTGTCACGCCAGTCCATTTTCATTTTATGTCGGTTGGTTTTGTTTGTTATCGCACTGGAGTCTGTGTATGGCGAGGGTTAGATTTACCAAACGCCAACAACCGTTTATCTATCACTCTAGTAAATAGTGATAAAACTCTCTCTCTCTCTCTCTCTCTCTCTCTCTCTCTCTCTCCTCTCTCTCTCTCTCTCGTTTGCTCGTTTTTGGCGTCAATCGCGTTTAGTGCACAGGACTGGCTTCTCATTATGAATAAACTATAAAGTAATGACATTGTACACCAAGAATATAATACCACAAACCTGTAAAGGTGCCAAAATACGCCAGTCAGTTATATATTGGCAACATTTTGATGAAATATCAAAAACTAACCCTAATTTGTTTGAGTAATGAAGGCTGTGACTAACACCTTGTAACCTGAGCTGAAATTATCACTTCAAAGTTTCAGAACTGTCACACAAAACTTGATGCAAATCAAAGATTCACTGTCCCAGAATGGACTCTAGGCTGCAGAGAAATTAAGTACAAACGGCTCATTTTTTTTCGGTATCATACAAATACATGTGGTACTAAAGGGACATGGCTCCGCATCATGGTTTGAAAACTTACTCCCCCAAACCGAGGTTAAGTACGGCCGAGCGTAGTTGCCAATTCGATGACTAACCAACTTCTTGCCACGATTTGAACGTACCGTCCACCTAGCTGTAAATGCTTTTCGTTCTTTCCGTTGGGATAGGAAAGGTACAGCAGCATGGGAGAGAAAATGGACACCAGTCTCATAAGGCTGGCACACAACTTAGGCACTCCCATACTTCGCCGCTCAGACAAACAGTAAACTTTTACCGTTTTTTTTTTAAAATAGTATTGAAGATGCTGAAAAGGGGATGGGGCGCTGACAATGCGGGCTGACCATCTGACCATAAATAACCCTTCAATGGATCTTTCTTTCCTCGCATCCCCCCCCCCCCCTCTATTTTTTTTAATATTTTTTTTACGAACAGTTTTATATTTGTCACGGTCATTACCCAAAAAGAAAATTGTATAAAAAAAAAAATTTAAAAAAAAATATATATATATATATATTATAAGGCGGGGGAGATGCTCACTAGTCCCCTCCTCACTCATCTGATTAATCCTTTTAGTTCACTTAAAGTAGAGCACAAAGCGTCAACCAATTTCCTCCAGTCACCATGGCCTTGAGTGAGCCAGAACCACAGACAGGATTTCTGTGGCCAGGACGGTTATCGGGTTTCGTGTTTCGGGTTTCTTTCATGTTTTGCTCAGTTTTTGACTTGTACATCGCCAGGTGCTTGCTGGCCTGCCACTGTATTTTCCCCGTGTGGTACTCATGACAAGAGTCACCAACTTCTACGATAACAGGAACGTTTAAAAAAAATTTAAAAAAACCCAAGATGGTCACGCCATTCTGATGATTTCCCTTTTTGTACAAAAATAAAACACACGTGTTTATGACACGATTTTCTGATTGCGCAACTCCATACAGGTGATAAACTAAAACAGAACAGAAAAATTAAAAGCTCTGCCATCACATTCTGAAAATGTAATAGGCTTGGAAAATATAAATACCAAAAGAAAAGGATAGTAAAGCCATTCTGAGAATTTCAATCTTTACACAAAAAACGATATAACAAAATAAACGTTCGCTTGTAACACACTTTTCTCACTGCACTTCCGTACCGCTGAAGAAAGTAAAACAACACACACAAAATTGAACCGTGCTGCCAATGCAATCAGAACATTTAATTCAAATGTATATACATATAAAAAAAAAGAAAAATTATTATAAAAATGGATGTGTTTGAAGGGTATAAAGACAGCACGGTCAAGACATACTGACAGACATTTTTTTAATGCCATGTGGATATCCAAAATACATATGACTTTGAAAATGACCCGAGGTAATCTAAACTTAAGCATTTCACAGGAAACTGTCATTCAACTTAACAGCCCAAATATAATTAGATTTGGCACATAAATCTCGGAGTTAAGATGCATATTCATATTTTAACAGACTTTAGTGTGACCTTGGAATTATGTCGAGTTCATCCATGCTTCGGCATTGGTGAGCCTAAGTCAGGGAACTACTAAAGCTATAAAAGGGACTGTCATTACTTTATCATTTAACAATAAAGGTGATGTTGCTGTTTTGACAAATGACACGATAACTCTTATGACAAGAGGATTCTTTGATATGTTTTGTCCGTTTCTGTAACAACGGTTGAGATTGTTTACGTGCATATAATGACTCTGCCAAAAATCAAACATCAGTTTACAATTGGCTGAGACAATTGGTTTTGAAATTCTATCTGCTCAGAGAGGAAACCAGATTTTCCATTTTTCAAGGCAACTGTGACTTTGAAAAATATTTCATCCACATGACACTTTCGGAATCGCTTAGAAAATTGTAAACTCTTACAATCGTGAAAACAGAATTTCAATATTTTGAGAAGTTCCATCGAAAGTGCTCTTTGGATACTCCCCGTAAAGCTCCGCTTTTTTTTTGGGGGGGGGGGGGGTCGTTGTAACCTTGACCTTGACCTTGGTGCCATCATTTCTACACTAATGCATTCGAATTTTGACCCGAATCTGTGGGATCCATACAGAAATAGCTCCGAAAATTTTACGAACGCCTCTCTCTCTCTCTCTCACACACACACACACACACACACAACACACACACACACACACACACACACACACACACACACACACACACACACATATATATATACACATTCACACACACCTCCGGTCGATATGAAACACAATCTCCTATTTTGAAAAAAAAAGGGGGGGAGGGGGGGAAGACTGTAAAAGGGACATTTAAAACAACTGACTTCGTGACCCCTGACCGCTAACAGGACATCTCCAAGCCTCAAAACATAACGTGAGGTCGTGGGACATTAGCTACACTAATTGTTCTGATTTGAATAGCATAACTAAGCCGTTTGTGATGACTGCTCCACTCAATTCCATTTAGTGAAGACTGTTCCACTCAATTCCATTTCTTTATTTTGTTTTCAATGTGGTTTGACTTCGGGGATTTTCCTTTTATATTAACCCTTTGACTCCCGCACCCTGTCCACCAGCACCCTGTTTTGTCAACCAAGCCAGCAAAGCAAACACGTAATCCTTTGACTCCCTCACTCTATCCACCAACTTCCTGCAAAACTTAACCCTTTGACTCCCTCACCCTATCTACCTGCTTCCTGCACGGTGGCTAGGGTGAGGGAGTCAAAGGGTTAGTTTTTGCAGTTAGTGGACAGGGTGCGGGAGTCAGAGGGATGATATTTGCCAAGTGTAAGTAATTTGGACGGAAAGTCCTGGTTGTATTATCTTTTTCAAGAACAATTTTTTTTCGATAAGTACAGACAGATAAGATACAGACAGATTGTGTAATTTGTCTGGTAATTATCTGAGCTGTCGGAAAGTATGCACCTCGATCACTCGCGTCAGGTGTGCCCTGCAGAGAGCGTCTGTGACCTTGAAATGAAGTCAAGGTAACTGATCCTAGTGCATGAAGTATAACTACCTCTGTGATGCTTGTGATAATGTCAAGTTTTAAATATGTTGTTTGTTTAGCCCTTCTCAGTTGCGCAACATCTGCTGCTTTTCCACGCCACGCCGGGGAGGCCCAGACATCAGAAAATCAATAGCAAATGTCATATAATAAATTAACAGGTAAAACAAGAACAACAATGAAATTGGGATACAAATAATTATTCTCCATTTGAGCACCCATCGATAACAGCAGTACGCGAAATCATACGCCTGCCTCTGCAGCTGAGAGAGAGACAGAGAGAGACAGAGAGAGAGAGACAGAGAGGAGCGACAAAGACAGAGAGATTCAGATTCGGATGATGAAATGCACCATACCATCGACCCTTGCCATATTACTATATATCAGAGAGAAGCACGACCTGCAGTGAGAGTGAGAGAGAGAGAGAGAGAGAGAGAGAGAGAGAAGAGAGAGAGAGAGAGACAGACAGACAGACAGACAGACACAGACACAGACAGAGAGACACTGAGACAGAGAGACAGAGACAGACAGACAGAGACAGACAGACACAAAAAGAGAGCAAGGAAGAGACAGCGAGAGAGAGAGAAGGAGGACGAGGTCGAGGCGCAAGCCCAAAATAATGCACACCACTGATACATGTAATCAGATCAAATGAGTTACGCAGAATGATGCAAAATCTGTGCTAAGACAAGAATGACGCACAATCTGGGACAAGAATGACGCCAAATATGTACTTAGACAACAATGACGCAAAATCTGTGTTGAAACAACAATGACGCAAAGTCATTGCTAAGACAATTTATGGAACAATTCAATTGGTCTTCTTTTGGACTCGATCGTACAAGGAAATTCCGAAGAATAATTCAAATCTTCTGCCCCAGCGCCATCTCCAACCAACAACCACTCGCCTGATACAATTAAGAGAGTGTGGACTCCATCATCATGAAAAGTCGATTGACACTGATTGAACACATCATCCAAACACAGCAAGGATAACGTCAACCGGACTGCTCTCCACAGGACACAGGAAGTAAGCCGTAAGGAAAGAAGACTACAATACCTCGCCACAAACTGACTCACAAACTCAAGGATCTGAAACAAACTGGGGCTCTATACAGAGCCTGGCATACAGCAGACAAGAATGGCGGACCGTTGTTGCCGGTTTACATGCCTATGGAAGAATGGGCAGTAAGGAACTTGCACGAATACGGTTGTATAACATTCCTCGATATTGTTCTTATCATTGCTAGTAGTATCGTTATTTGTATTATAATTATTACTGACAGTGGCGTTAGTCCAGTAGGTAAGATGTAGGAATCCCATCAAAAGTTCAAGGGTTCGATCCTACCTGGGCACCTCCGGCCTGGTGAGTAAAAGGCGGAGATATGTTGATGCCTAAACCCTCTTCATAGACATAATACACATGCAATGCATAAAATCAAGTATTCACTTTAAAGATCCTGTAAGTCACGTCAGTGTCTGGAGACTTATTGAAACATGAAAACACCCAGCATGCACGCGAAGACGGAGAATGCAGACTGTGCAGCAACATACCGCCTGCACAGTGCGAGCAAAACAACGTGCATACACGCATCTAAGAAAAATCGAGACACTTGAAAAATAATTACCGTCAGTGTCATTGATATTTATGTTTTTCTTTCTTTTCTTTTTTTGTTTTTGTTTTTTTTTGTTTTTTGTTTTTTTGCTTTTTTTTTTTTTTTTTTCCTTTTTTTATCTTGTCAATTTCGATATGTATTTTCACTCCCCTTCCCTCCTTTTTCTTATTAATTTAAATACGCCATAAGTGCTGTTCGTGTGGTGAAATCGAGCTATGTATAACATCTCTTCATCATTATTATCACTATTAAGAGAGGCGCTATCTTGGACCAGGCTAATAACTGTATACCAACAGCAATTAATGAAAACGAGCAAAAACAATTTACATCGGCTCTCTAATTTAAGAGACCTTTTCACTACACAGCAGGCTCTACCATGGTGCATGAATATGGGACACAATGGAATCATGCCATAGTTTTTCGTTGTCCTAATATTTAGCTGCGTGCCACTGATGTTGCCAGGTATGCATTCCTGAAAAATAGATGTTGGCATGTTTAGGTACCCTTATTTCTTAGAGAATGATAGACACAACTGCTGATACTGTAGGGCTTTTGTTTTTATTATTCAATAGTGATTTTTACACATTCTTATTTTTTTCGGATGCGTGTGTATATATACGTTGTTTCTGTCCACACTGTGCAGGTGGTATGTTGCTGCACAGTCTGCATACTCAATCTTCGGTTGGCACGCATGCTGGTTGTTTTGATATTCCATAAGCGAACGGACACTGATATGCTCTACAGGATCTTTAACGTGCACATCTGATGTTATGCGTATGTATACACACGAAGAGAATTTAGGC
The DNA here is from genome assembly GCA_030674185.1 of Monoplex corrugatus. NCBI lineage: Eukaryota > Metazoa > Mollusca > Gastropoda > Littorinimorpha > Ranellidae > Monoplex > Monoplex corrugatus. The sequence continues at coordinate 10,974,332 of JAPXFY010000013.1, read as the reverse complement.
ACTAACAGGTCTGCACACATGTTGACCTGGGAGATGGGGAAAAATGTCCACCCTTTACGCACCAGGCGGGAGGTACCCAAGCAGGATCGAATCCCAGACCTTCCGGTTAGATATCAGACATCGTACTCACTTGATTACCACGCACGTCAATCAATGCCTCGACTAATTTGGGACAGCTGGTTCAGGTTCATATTGCTTATATCGCAGCCAACTACTTGAGCCGTATCAGGGCTAACACCACCTTAAAAACAATAACCAAAGTTGACACAGCTGAAATCGGCTAATGACCTGTAGCACTGACAGTACGTTGGACCATTGTTGGACCCTAAGTGGTTCAAATAAACTGACTACTTAAGTGAAGGATAAAGGACAATCATTTTTCTTAAAGTGTGAACTTTCGATTCTTTCGAAGGCTAGCGACTGTGTGCTCCACACAAACTAAACATGCACTGCTGACTTTACTCAAAAAGGACTCATCGTACTCTGACAGTTCCATATGCGTTCCATCGTATATTCTATCCGTTATCTGGTAGGCTCCTTGGGCAAAGCTCTGTGTGCTGGTAAAGTGTTGAAAAGGAAGCAAAGAAACGGGATCTATGAAAAATTAACGTGACAGCCCACCGGTATGACTGGACCAGTAACAGGGGCAGCAAACAGAATAGTTTTTATGTTGCCAGCTGGGACTGAACTTGAGACACCAGTTCATGAGTTCATGGCTTAACATGCAGAAAACATGATTAGTGTATTTCTAAATTAAGTCCAGCATACTCGACACCATGTCGAACATATCCAGTACTACGAACAATAACAAACGTGCTTCTTTGATTTAAAGTTAAAGCAGTTTCCTAGTTTACCGTTTAAAACAAAACATGGTTAAAAATGTTCACATGTGCGATCTACATGAATTTTGGGCAAAAAAGATATGCTAAAAAATTTATATTGTTCATTTGTCTGTTTGACTTTGACGAGTTTTAGGTTTAAAGCCTTTGTCTCAATGTTGGCACACATGACTGCTTTTACATGTTCATGTTGCTAAGAAACAATTGAATAGATAATATTAAATCCGATGACAACTGTACTTTTCCTTTCTTTTTGGTTTTTGTTTGTTTGTTTGTTTGTTTTTGTTTTTAGCGAAATATATTCCATGTAAAAATGTCAATAAAAGAACTGTGCAATGTCAACTTACCACAGCCATTTTGTTGTTATCTGATTTTCATTTTGCCGTACTGATTTCAAGGCATTTAGGTGTTGTTTATTGTGGACGTATATATAACAAATATGGTAATATACATTCGACTTCAAGAAGAGTCAGTAGCTGTCTCAAACAGCGATATTTCAAGTTCCATATTGTACTTCTTTTGGGTTATTTGAGTCATCTTTCTCACAGGGGATATCAATACTGGGGCTCATCCCCTTGAAACAAACTTCAAGTCTGTCTTTTGCTCTTCTTTTAGCTCAGATAAGACAGTTCCTTTCGGTGATCCAGTAGTGTCCCCTTTCCCCATAACATTCCTTCTTATGTTCTGCTCCTTCTTCTCAGTTTCTCCTCTTTTTTTTTTTTTTTTTTTTTTTTCCTTCTTTAGATATCACTTGTCTTAATAACACATAATTCTTCGTTCAACAACAGTTTTGTCTTATATGCAATTTCAAAGGACTCTGAATGTGTGCATCATCTGTTCATGGATGTTCGAACAGATAGTTAAAAGATTAATGTGTATATTTATTTTAAGAGTGTATCAATGCCCACTAACGTATTAATTTGGTGGTTTAAGTCTTGTTTGAAGCTGCTTAAAGTGGCTAAATGTTGATTTACAAATTTTTCATTTTCATTCTGTCTTGTTTAAAGCGGCTAAATGTTGATTTAGGATTTGGTTCTGCTTTGTTTTGCCTCATTATAGCTGTTTAATGCGGCTAAGCGTTAATTTGCAGGCCTATCACTTTCATTCTGTATCGTTTAAAGTGGCTGACTGTTGGAAGCAGAAAAACACAAAAAACAGAATTAGAACAACTATTTATTATTTAATGTTTCCAAAACAAGACAGGCTGATTGCTGATTTACATGTCTGGTGTTGTCTTGTTTAGCTTAAAGCCACTAAATTCTAATTCCCAGGTTCTCACTTTGGTTGAAAATCTTGTTTAAAGCAGCTAAGTACTGATTTTCGGGTTTCTCGCTTTGACTTTGTCTTGTTTAATTTAAACGGGCTTAAGTGAAGGAAAGCTAGCGGGTCTCTCATTTTGATTTTCATTTTGTGTTGTTTAGACCTATAGCAGCAAAGAACATAAATGTTCATTTGCAGGATTCTCAGTTTGGTTCTGTGGTTCTGTCTTGCTAATAACTGCTTATAAACACACACACAGAGAGAGAGAGAGAGAGAGAGAGAGAGAGAGGAGAGAGAGAGAGAGAGAGAGTAAGCCACGATATGGATCTACAGGTACAAGCCAATCAACACATTGGTCGACCATTTTAAGTTATCGCATATACGCAAGTCACTGATCAGTGATCTGAGTAGTCTTACATACGTGATGTCAACTACCCATGTACTGGCACGGGCTTGGACACACCTACAGAGACAGACAGAGAAAGGACTGGCAGACAGAAACAGAACAAAAGTGAGACAGAAAATTTCTGCAAAATTAATATGAACGACATTTTGGTTTTAAATATGGTGTCTAGATCTACACAATTAGATTCCACAAGTAAAAGTTCATTCAAAGCTGCCAAATTAAACCACCTTCTTGGTCATCGAATTTTATCAGTTTGAATAAATTGAACAAAGATAAAAATGTAAAACTTACCTTTCGTTCTGGTTTGTAGATTTATTGGCACAGAAATGGTTGAAAAATATAGATTGTACACCACAAAATTTCAAACAAAATTTCAACTCCGCCACACAACACACGAGACTGAATGAAGTCATGAAATCAATCAGCGTGTGCAACGTTGCGAACCACTCGCAGAATGCAATAGAGTCTACCAACTCTGCACAGGTTTGAGAAAAGCCTGGTTCACAAAGCGAGCACGTCTGGGTTTGTGCAAGTTTCTCCACATTATTTTGTCGATTTATTCGCACGCACGTGTTGATTCCGGTGTCTGCGTCGTACGCAAACATACCAACACGAACAGCAGCCGAGACTTTGTAGCTGCCGTCTGCTTTGCACTTCGGCGCGCGAGCAACCTCCGCCAATCAGATTCATTTATTGACTTCGCTCCGTAAAAGGTGCATTGAACGGCTCTCTCTCTCTCTCTCTCTCTCTCTCTTGTGCTGGTGAAAGTATGTGTGTGTGACGAGCGAGCGTGTAGGTGTGTGCACTGAAACATGGATGCACGCGTGTTCTTTGTGTAAGAATGCTCACAAGATAACGCGCGTATACTATACAGTAACGTGATCGATAAACAGACACAAAGCGTACCATCATAAAAGTAGGACAATGAACAATTCTCGGGCCGACTAAGAGAAGACAAGCAGACGGACAGGTGTTATATTCAAGGACGGCGGTTTCGTCAATGTAAAATTGAAACTACATTACAGATAGGGCCTAGCTAAATGACATGATACTAATACACCAGTACGTACGTTTTTTTTTAAAGATTTTGTTTTGTTATCATTGATGACAATGCAGGATGCTAGTGGATAGGTTGAAGGAGTCAAGGGGTTAATTTTGGGAGAGCGTGAAAGGGAAAAACAAAACAAAGGTAAAGTCTTCAGACTTCTGAATACTTTATTACTCAATGAAAGTAGCATTAGATCCCAGTGGACTCGTCATAACCCTTTGACTCCCACACCCTATCCACCAGCAACCTGCATTGTCAACCATACTAGCAAACCAAAACTTAACCCTTTGACTCCCTCACCCTATCCACCAGCTTCCAGCAGGAAGCTGGTGGATAGGGTGAGGGAGTCAAAGGGTTAAGTTTTTGCAGTTGGTGGATAGGGTATGGGAGTCAAAGGGTTTTAAGTTAGTCCTTGATACTCTCTACACACAAAATATGTGAAAAGAAAAAGAAAAAAGATATTGGTTCTGAAGCAAGTTATGAAATAAGTTGATAACATATTGACTGTTACATATACGTCAATGGCTCATGCGCTTTACAAGAGCATGACAACATGTAAAAAAATATATATACATGTCACTCTTTAATAATAGCAATGAGAATAACAAGAAAAATATAACATTATTGCGAGTAGCTGTATTGATATAGAGACAACCGAAAGAAAGAACCGAAGAGATAGATTTTCAGTCTCAGTCTTTCGATATTACGCCTCTGCGTTCGGAAGAAATTCCATATGCGCTGACACCACTAATGCCACTGATGTCACGCCACTGATGCCACTGACATCACTGATGTCACGTACGCCACTGATGCCACTGACACTGTCTGACGCCTCTGATGTCACTGATGCCACTGACGCCATTGACACCACTTATGCCACTGATGCCACTGACTCCACTGATGCCACTGACACCACTGATGCCACTGACATCACTGACTCCACTGATGCCACTGACACCACTGATGCAAATGACACCACTGATGCCACTGACAACCACCGACTCCACTGATGCCACTGACTCCACTGACGTCACTGATGCCACTGATGCCACTGACTCCACTGATGCCACTGACGTCACTGATGCTACTGACACCACGTATCTACTGACACCACTGATGCCACTGACACCACTGATGCTACTGACGCCACTGATGCAACTGACGACGCTGATGCCACTGACTCCACTGATGCCACTGACGTCACTGATGCTACTGACACCACTGATGCCACAGACTCACTGATGCCACTGACTCCACTGATGCCACTGACGTCAATGACACCACTGATGCAACTGACGACGCTGATGGCACTGATCCACTGAGCCACTGACGCTACTGACTCCATTGATGCCACTGACGTCACTGAAGCCACTGATGCTACTGACGCCACTGATGCAACTGACGACGCTGATGCACTGACTCCACTGATGCTACTGACGTCACTGATGCTACGACACCACTGATGCAACTGACTCCACTGATGCCACTGACGTCAATGACACCACTGATGCCACTGACGCCACTGAGCAACTGACGACGCTGATGCACTGATACCACTGATGCCACTGACGCTGCTGACTCCATTGATGCCACGACACCACTGTCGCCAGTGACACCACTGATGCTACTGACACCACTGATGCCACTGACGCCACTGATGCTAATGACGCCACTGATGCTACTGACACCACTGATGCTACTGACGCCACTGATGCTACTGATTGCCACTGATACCGCTGACGCCACTGACTTCACTGATGCCACTGACACCACTGATGCCACTGACGCACTGATTTCACTGATGCCACTGACACCACTGACGCCACTGATGCCACTGATACCACTGACGCCACTGATGCTACTGACGCCGCTGATGCCGTGATGTCATTGACGCCACTGATGTCACTGACCCACTGATGCCTTTGATCGTGATGGAGAAAATCTAAAATGAACGATCATGGCACCCTTAGCATAGGAGAGACATTGAAGAGCGATCGGTTGATTGACAAGACGAAAGTATCAATCTAACATCAAATTTACCACACAAAAAAGTGCTCACCACCCCTCTCTCTCTCTCTTCTCTCACTCTCTCTCTCTCCTCTCTCTCTCTCTCTCTCTCTCTCTCTCTCTGTCTGTCTGTCTATCTCTCTCTCTGCCTGTCTCTCTCTCTGTTTACATATATATACATGAATATATACATATATATATATATTATATATATATATATATATAATATACATATATGCATACATACATATAGTACATACACATATATACATACACACACACACACACACACACACACACACACACACACACACACACACACACACAATCAATATATATATATATATATATATATATATATATTTATATATACAATACATCTATAACGTGAGTTCAACAACCTCGTCCTCATGACCAGGATGAGCCACCTGGTTGGAAAGAAAATGATAACTTGGGTCAAAGAACACACGCCCGACAGTTTGAGTGTACCAGAGCTCAGCATCCAGCATGTGTGTGACTCTGTGTGTGTGTGTGACTCTGTGTGTGTGTGTGACTCTGTGTGTGTGTGTGTGTGTGTGTGTGTGTGTGCCTGTCTGTCTGTCTGTCTGTCTGTGCATGTGTGTGTGCGTGTGTGTTTGAGTGCGTGTGCAAGTGCATGTGCATACGCACATTGTTTCTGCGTTTTTGAAAACTTGTATTCACTTGTAATATTTGATTCTTATTTCTGCTTTGGTTCCTAGTGCTTATGTTGCTGTGGCTCAGGACCTGGCCAACTCATGGGCTTATGTGCTTGTGTCATGATCACTATACACATGGCACCTGTCACCTTAGTGCGTATGGAAGTCGTTCGGAGGCGTTGTCTTGAGAAACTGAAACTGAAACTGAGACTGGTGTTTGTTTTCATTTTAAGTTTTGTCAGTGTCTGTACGGTAATGTTCTGTTCGTGTAAAGTGCAACGAGCTCACTTTTGGCATGGACCATTTGCACTACCGGTATACAAATGAATGCATATTTAATATACATAATTATATACATATATATATATACATATATATTATATATGTATAATATAATATATATATACATACATACATAATACATGTGTATACAAACATACATACATGTATATATATGCATATATATGTATGCATATCTATCTATCTATAGATACATATATGTGTGTATCAGTGTGTGTGTATGTGTGTGAGTGTGTGTGTGTGTGTGAGTGTGTATGTGTGTGTGTGTGATGAGTGAGTGTGTGTGTGTGTGTGCATGTGTGTGTGTGTAAATGTGTGTGTGTGTGTGTGTGTGTGTGTGGTGTGGTGTGTGTGTGTGTGTGTGTTGCGTGCGTGTGTGTGTGTGTGTGCATGTGTGTGTGTGTGTGTGTGTGTGTGTGTGTGTGTGTGTGTGTGTGTGTGTGTGCGTGTGTGATGGACTATTGATCATTTATTTGTGATAAAACGGCGCAAACAGACGACACAAAATGCAACGTGTTTGTCTCTGATCAAAAAGGTTCGCGTTTAGTTTTACTTTCGTATTGCTTATAGTCCAGCCGAATACTAGTGCCATATCAGGGCTAAGGTTTTCACTTAATTTTACAGTCTCTGCCATCCGTAGCTGTGCATCGATCATTCCAAATACTTAAAATGATATTGTCTTACAGCCAGTAAGTGTCGTCATATCCATCAAGCTTGACCTCTCTACACGTTATGTTCCCGGCTAAATGGGAACCTCTGACGTCATACGTTCAGGCATTATCTTTCTCTTACGGCATCGATGTTCAGTTGGTGTAGCATAATACTAAGACTTGACATTGTAACTGTGCAATACTAGAAAGTTTTATTTTACAGTAATCGTAGACGTGTCAGCAAAGAAGACACGTCCGCAATTTAACTATCTGGGAACGATCATCTCGCCAGACGGCAGATGCTCATCAGAAATAGCCAGCAGAATCGGGCACGCCAAAACAGCATTCAAGAAGATGAAAAGCATTCTTACCAAAAAATGCCTTGAAAAGCATCCTTACCAACAAATGCCTGTCAATTAACATCAGGAAGAGAGTTCTTGAATGTTATATACAACCGATAATGTTATAAGGCTGTGAGGCGTGGACAGTCAACAAGCAAAGCCAGAACAAGATTGAGGCAGCTGAGATGTGATTTCTAAGAAGAATGCTGAGAGTTCCATGGACAGCAAAGAAAACAAACGAGACAGTCTTGATGGAGGCAGACACAAGAAGATCTTTCATAAGGAAGATCAGGAAAAGACAGGCAACATTTATAGGCCATTTTATGAGGAAAGGGGAATTGGAGCACCTGGTCACAACAGGAAAGCTGGAGGGAAAGAGAGCACCAGGTAGACCCAAGGTGAAAATATTGAACAGACTGCCAGAGTGGCTAAGGACAGAAGGTGAAAGATGAGCATGCGGGAACAAGGGATAGATGCATATGGAAGGCCATGATCACCAACGCCATGTGCAGGGCACTTCATGATTATGGTGATGATGATGATGATGATGATGATGATGATGATGATGATGATGTAGACATGTACTGTGCATATGTGGCCAAGCCTTCCAGATCATGACATAGAGACCTTCACTTGTCATACGTGCCAGTATGAAAAGCCATGCTTGCAGCGATGTGAAACCATTCAGTTTTCCGATTGAACAATAAAAGGCTAGGCTATAATTAAAAATAACAATGCCTCCATTATCGTCCGGAACTTTCAGATCGAAATCTGTCATCAACAAAAGTTAACCATTATTTTCCTTAGCTGATTTAAACGCCCGATAAAAGTGATATTGTTTATCATACAGAGTTAATGCACAACGAGAAAGGTTGTGAGTATTCACTCTCTTCCCTGTCAGATCTAATCTCCAACCTTCTTCAAGCGTTCATTGACGGCTAATCAGATTTAATCATTTGAAAACACACCCAGCGCACATGCACTGACATAGATAGCCGGCGCCATAAATAGACAAACGCAAGAAGTCTCGTCTTCTCTTCGTCTGAGGCAGAAGTTCTGACGTCCCGGCAATAACAAGAAGCTGACAGCTCCCTCTATTTGTGTGACACTGTTTTCTCCTTCCTTGATGGCTGCCTTGTGTTCTTTTATGGAAGACTCGTCTTCTTTGAGGATGTTGTCTCGTAACTGAGGTGCACATGTAGGTATAGATATAGTTATGAAACGACAGTATTGGCTTCGTGTGTGTTTGCATGAAAGAGTCCTCCTTTTGCGCCTGGTGTGTCCATCAACACTCGCCTTGACCACTCAGTTTGTTCACACACACACACACACACACACACACACACACACATACACACACACACACACACATACACACACACATACACACACACACACACACATACACACACACACACACACATACACACACACATACACACACACACACACACACACAAACACACACACACGCGCACAATATAATATATATATATATATATACATATCCATAAACATCTATACACACAATACACACAAATAAACACACACACACACACACACACACACTCACACACACACACACACACACATACATACATACACACACACACACGCGCGCGCGCGCACAATATAATATATATATATATATACATATCCATAAACATCTATACACACAATACACACAAATAAACACACACACACACAACACACCACACACACACACACACACACACACACACACACACACACACAAACACACACACACACACACACACACACACACACACAGAGTGAGACAAACCGACAGAAAGTGAGAGAGACAGACAGATGACAAACAGACAGAGACGCAGAAAGAGAGAGAAAGTCAGAGATAGACTGAGATGGAGACAGACAGACAGACAGACAGAGAGACAGGAGAGAGAGAGAGAGAGAGAGAAAGAGAGAGAGAGAGAAGAAAGAAGAAAGAGAAAGAGAGAGAGAGAGAGACAAAGAAAGAAAGAGAGAGAGAGAGAAGAAAGAGAGAGAGAGAGACAAAGAAAGAGAGAGAGAGAGAGGCAAAGAGAGAGAGAGAGAGAGAGAGAGAGAGAGAGAGAGAAAAGTAGTTTTTATATGAGAAAGCACGATACATGTTTAGATAAGCATAAGGGACAGAAAGAAAGGGAGGAATTGTCAATCAGAGTAGATATGCCGATAGTATTAATACATTTGTTATCAGGGATGCAGAAAAATAGCCATGATGTGATGGTTTGATTGCAGATCCAGGTTCTTGACCATTGATGTAACGTTGTTTGTCTGTACGTGGACTGCCTTGTTTCTTTCTGGTGTGTACAAACCTGTTGTGTAGATGTGCCTATCATAACCAAAGGTGAGTATACCAGTGTACCATTGTACCGTTATTGTGTATCAGTATACAGTTATTGTGTATCAGTGTACAACCATGTCTCAGTGCACAACCATTGCATGTCAGTGTACAACCATTATGTGTTAGTGTACAAACATTGTGTGTCAGTGTTCAGCCATTATGTGTCAGTGTACAACATTATGTGTTAGTGTACAAACATTGTATGTCAGTATACAGCCATTATGTGTCAGTGTACAACATTATGTGTCAGTGTAAAACCCCTGTGTGTCAGTGAACAACAATTGTGTCTTTGTAACCATTGTAAGTCTACAATCGTTGTATGTCAGTGTACAACCATTGTATGTGAGTGTACAACCATTGTGTGTCAGTGTACAATCATTGTGTGTCAGTGTACAACCATTGTATGACAGTGTACAACCATTGTGTGTCAGTGTACAACCATGGTATGACAGTGTACAACCATTGTGTGTCAGTGTACAACTATTGTGTGAGAGTGTACAACCATTGTGTGTCAGCGTACAAACATTGTGTATCACTATACAACCATTGTGTGTCAGTGTACAACCATTGTGTGTTAGTGTACAACCATTGTGTTTCAGTGTACAACCATTGTGTGTCAGTGTACAACCATTGTGTGTCAGTGTACAACCATTGTGTGTCAGTGTACAACCATTGTGTATCAGTGTACAACCATTGTGTGTCAGTGTACAACCATTGTGTGTCACTATACAACCATTGTGTGTCAGTGTACAACCATTGTGTGTCAGTGTACAACCATTGTGTTTCAGTGTACAACCATTGTGTGTCAGTGTACAACTATTGTGTGACAGTGTACAACCATTGTGTGTCAGTGTACAAACATTGTGTGTCACTATACAACCACTGTGTGTCAGTGTACAACCATTGTGTGTTAGTGTACAACCATTGTGTTTCAGTGTACAACCATTGTGTGTCAGTGTACAATCATTGTATGTCAGTGTACAACCATTGTATGTCAGGGTACAACCATTGTGTATCAGTGTACAACCATTGTGTGTTAGTGTACAACCAGTGTGTATCAGTGTACAGTGTACAATCAATTGTCTGTTAGTGTACAACCATTGTGTGTCAGTGTACAACCATTGTGTGTCAGTGTACAACCATTGTGTGTTAGTGTACAACCATTGTGTATCAGTGTACAACCATTGTGTTCAGTGTACAATCATTGTGTATCAGTGTACAACCATTGTGTGTCAGTGTACAATCATTGTGTACAGTGTACAATCATTGTGCGTCAGTGTACAACCATTGTGTATCAGTGTACAATCATTGTGTGTCAGTGTACAACCATTGTGTATCAGTGTACAACCATTGTGTATCAGTGTACAACCATTGTGTATCAGTGTACAACCATTGTGTGTCAGTGTACAACTAATGTGTATCAGTATACAACCATTGTGTGTTAGTGTACAACCATTGTATGTAATACTAATTAATAATTACAATATTTATATAGCGCAAAATCTTGATAAAATCAAATCTAAGCGCTGAAACACACACACACGCACGCACGCACACACACGCACGCACGCACACACACGCACCCACGCACACACACACACACACACACACACACACACACACACACACACACACACACACACACACACACACACGCGGCTATAAATGGGGAGAAAGAATAAAAACAATGGAAAATTATAGAGAGCATATTATATACAATTATATATTACAATGTGATTCCCCTCCGAGTGGAGACAGGCTGCAGAGGGATTGAGTGAGGTCAGAATTTTATGCAGAGGAGAAAAGGTGAGTTTTGAGAGCGGACTTGAAGGAGACAAAAGTAGGTTGCTGACGGACTGAGAGAGGAAGTTTGTTCCAGGAGAGTGGACCAGAAACAGAGAAGGCTCGTGGACCATAGGTATTGAGCTTAGTGCGTGGAAAGCGAAAAGTCAGAGGATCGGAGGCAGAGCGGAGGGTACGTGAGGGCACATAGATCTCAAGTAGGCTTGACAGGTAATCGGGGGCTGCGTTATTGAGGCTTTTGTAGCACATGGTGTCTATTTTGTACTGTATGCGCTTTGATACAGGGAGCCAGTGAAGTTGTGCCAGGAGAGGAGATATGTGGTCAGCTTTTTTCTTTTTGAGTACAAGGCGTGCAGCATTGTTTTGAATGCGCTGTAGGATGTGAGTGGTGGAGGCAGGAAGACCGGACAGGAGTGAATTGTAATAGTCAATGCGAGACATTATGAAGGAGAGAACGAGTTTTGCAGTTGTTTTCACAGAGAGATACTTCCTGATCAGGCTTATACGATGGAGGTGATAGTAGCAAGATCGGGCAGCGTATGTGAGTGTACAACCATTGTGTGTCAGTGTACAACAATTGTGTATCAGTGTACAACCATTGTGTGTTAGTGTACAACCATTGTATGTGAGTGTACAACCATTGTATGTCAGTGTACAACCATTGTGTATCAGTGTACAACCATTGTGTGTCAGTGTACAACCATTGTGTGTCAGTGTACAACCATTGTGTGTTAGTGTACAACCATTGTATGTCAGTGTACAATCATTGTGTATCAGTGTACAACCATTGTATGTCAGTGTACAACCATTGTATGTCAGGGTACAACCATTGTGTATCAGTGTACAATCATTGTGTATCAGTGTACAACCATTGTGTATCAGTGTACAACCATTGTGTGTCAGTGTACAACCATTGTGTGTCAGTGTACAACCATTGTATGTGAGTGTACAACCATTGTATGTAAGTGTACAACCATTGTATGTGAGTATACAATCATTGTGTATCAGTGTACAACCATTGTGTATCAGTGTACAATCATTGTGTATCAGTGTACAACCATTGTGTATCAGTGTAAAACCTTTGTGTATCAGTGTACAACATTGTGTATCAGTGTACAACCATTGTGTATAAGTGTACAACCATCGTGTGTCAGTGTACAACCATTGTGTATCAGTGTACAACCATTGTGTATCAGTGTACAACCATTGTATATCAGTGTACAAGCATTGTGTCAGTGTACAACCATTGTGTGTCAGTGTACAACCATTGTGTATCAGTGTACAAACATTGTGTGTCAGTGTACATCCATTGTGTGTCAGTGTACAACGATTGTGTGACAGTGCACAATGATTGTGTATCAGTGTACAATCGTTGTGTATCAGTGTA
>JAPXFY010000013.1:10896836-10961149 GCA_030674185.1 Monoplex corrugatus | reverse complement strand
GCGTGGACAGTCAGCAAGCAAAGCCAGAGCAGGATTGAGGCAGCCGACATGTGGTTTTTAAGAAGAATGTTGAGTTCCATGGACAGCAAAGAAAACAAACGAGACAGTCTTGATGGAGGCAGACACAAGTAGATCACTCATAAGGAAGATTAGGAAAAGACAGGCAACATTTATAGGCCATTTTATGAGGAAGGGGGATTTGGAGCACCTGGTCACAACGGGAAAGCTGGAGGGAAAGAGAGCACCAGGTAGACCCAGGGAAAGAATGCTGGACGGACTTGCAGAGTGGCTTGGGATGAGGAGGGTGGGGAAGATGCTAAGGGCAACGAGAGATAGAGATGGATGGAAGTCCATGGTCGTCAACGCCATGCGGCAGGGCACCTGATGATGATGATGATGAACATGGTTAACAATGCAGGAAGCTGGTGCACATGGTGCGGGTATCAAAGGGTTAAACAGACGTAGTGATGTTTGGTTATCATGTTGGGTCGAGTTGATCATGTGGCCAACTGCAAGCCTTGATCCACTCTTTACAGACGTTCAGTCGCTTTGGGAATGGGGAAAACAGAACATCTGAGTATCAGGAATCAGATCTACATTCCCTGTAACAATCATGTTTTGAAACATAACAAGGAGCGAAGAAACTGGCAAAGTTCCATAAGGAAACGAGCTTTTTTCACTTATGGGGCACATGGCCATGCATTATTATTCGGTGCACTGATTGCCTGAGGAGTCTGCACGCAGGTTACTTAAGTTATGGTTCATAAGGAGAACAGATTGGTCTGTTGTAACAATATTTGATGACATTAGAAAATTGTGAATTACTGACTTTGATGAAAGAAAAAGTTCCATGAGAAGAGATGAGATGAGATATGGAATGCAATAAAAATATGCAAAAGCACCCCTCACTATGATGCAGTGCTTAGCGTAACAGACGAAACACTTGAATGTTGTGGATATCCCATCTCTCTTGTCAAAATTTTGTTGTTTTCCAGCCACAACCCTCTCCCACTCAAAGAGTTCAGCATGTTATGCGTTCACTGGGATGACTTGGACCACAGTCAGCTCTCATCCACTTTACAAACGCGGGGCGTTGCTGTCCTACACTGCCAATATTCGAATCTCTGGAGTCCGGTTGATGCCAGAATATCTTATGAAAGAAAGCGTAGAGTAAAGCTCTGTCATGCAGTTGATGCCAGGACACATTATGAATGAAAGTATAGAGTTAAGCCCGTCATGCTGTCTCAATCCAGGATAGCATTTAATATCACGAATGTCATCCCCGTTGTCATGCATCATCAAAACTTTGTAAAACATTAACCCTTTGATTCCCGTACCCTGTCCACCAGCTTCCTGCCTTGTCAACCATGCTAGCAAAAGCAAAACGTAACCCTCTGATTCCCTCACCCTATCCATCAGATTCCTGCAGGAAGCTGGTGGATTGGATGAGGGAGTTAAAGGGTAAAGCTTTTGCAGTTGGTGGATAGGGTGTGGGAGTCAAAGGGTTAACCCAGACTCTGCCGGCCAGTGAAGTATTTTATATAGCCAGATATTATTCTGGTATCATTCTCTCTTCTTCCCACACACACTAAATGCTATCATCCAACAATCGTAACATTCAACTTGACAAGCACATGACTGTCAGAAGCCTTCTTTAATTTAAAAAATAGGATAAATAAAGGGAACGAAATGTTTTATACGTAAATGCAAACGTACCTTTCACACATTTTCTTAAAATGAATCAGATTCAAGCCAGAACAATGCATTCACTTCAAGGTATGTCTAAACATCTTGATGAAATAGCTTTAAAATAAAAAACAAAAAATGAACATGACAAAGCACTTTACCACATGCCCATACTGTCAATGCCAAACTTACCATTACTCTACCAATGACTGAACATCAGCCTGTATGTAATGAAACAATATAGAAACAAACACCCTGGCAAACTTTACTGATGATTTCCCCATGCATATTATGAGATTTGTTCGTTCTTGTACGTACTTTGAAATTTACCTCTTTCTTGATTTAACAAGCAAGGAACCAGTTTTCAGAAACGCAGCACAACACAAAAGGCCTCCCACTTACCTACACTCTCCCCATAAACATAAAAAGCCACATTACAGTATTTCAGAAAGTGTTCACAGGTTTTGGTAGCATTCTGATGTTTTGAGAGACTAGTCTCTGCTCTGATTTTTCCTGACACGAAACATCACAAGATTCCCTACACACAGGCACAGTGTACTGTTCATTCATCTCCCCCAGCAGGAGGTGGAGGGGCCTGTTGAGTTTCCTGCCTGGAGGCTCCACTCATTGCTGCATCCATCTTCTTGACGCCCGACACAATATCATCAATACGCAGTAACAGAATGGCCGTCTGGGGGGAAAACAAACAAATGACTACATGTCACTCGGTCATATATATCATATACATACACGTCTGGTCACATCAGTCTTTCAGAAAAAGCTTGAACTTATAAAATGTCATGAACACATCATCTGCAAAATTTAGTAGTATGTTAAAGATAGTATCTATTTATTTATTTATTTTTTTTACTTAGCAGTGCTCGCCACATGTTCATGCTGTATCTAACTAACTGCTGTCCAATCCCAATCATTACAGGAGACAAACAGCACCCCTCCACAAAATCACACAAGACTACTGTAAACTGCATCAAACAAACCATTACTTAGAGACACTATGTTACCAACTTGTTCATTTGAAGTTAAATATGGCAGAGCGTGTACAATATTTAAAATGACAAAGGGCCAAAGTTTCATCTGCAGGAGAATACAGTAGCGTAGCAACATAAAACATGTAATTCCAAAGTCGTGCCATTTTGTCTGCAGGACAAGCAGCACAAAAGTAAATGTTACCTCTGTTAAAAAACCAAAGCTGACATTATTTCATACTTTTCAAGCTAAATTCACAGCTAATCAGGGGAAATAAACTAACCAAACCAAACCAAAATAAAAATAAAAATTAACAACAACAAACCACTGGTCAATCAAAACATATAACTCACCTCACAAGCGGTTTTGTACACTTGCAGTTTGACAGAGAGAGGTTCCCATACACCAAACTCAGACATGTCCACAATATTTCCTGAGTGTCCATCAATACCCCATGTGGTCTTCTGGCCCTGAGCGTGTTTGGCCTGACAGTAATAACACATCATCAGAAAACAAACAGGGGAAACCAACAAAAATGTAAATAACACACTGTTTTTTTCTTTGAATGCTGGCAATTTCATCATAGCAATCATATAATGAAAATACATAAGCCACAAACGTTTTGCCGATTAGCAACCATTAACTGGGCCTGTCCCTGTAGAAAGTAATACCCCTGTAGATAAAGCGAAAGGAGGGAGCCACGTCATGCTCTCTATTGAGTCAGGTGATATCCATTCTCATGATCCTCTGAGAGCTGATTCTCTACACTTGTTAGAGGCAGCCATGGACCAGGTCTCTTTTTTTTCTGTGATGCTCTGTATTACTGTAGTGAATTTTGCTGCTTTGAACTGGTGATCTGAAAGACTGAGCCATTTAACCTTTTGACTCCTACACCCTTTCCACCGACTGCAAAAACTTAACCCTTTGATTCCCTCACCCTATCCACCAGCTTCCTGCAGGGCGCTAATGGACAGAGAGAAGGAATCGAAGGGTTCAATTTTTACTTTGTTAGCATGGTTGGCAATGCAGGATGCTGGTGGAAAGCATATGAAGTCAAAGGGATAAACCTTTACGATGGTCTTGGATAAAGCTCCGATTTACTTCTCAAAGCAAACAAAAGTCTTTCAGTCATCTGAATTTGATTTATCTTCATGTGATATTCTTGATACTGTTGTTGAAAATATCTAAACATCATGTGTAAACAAGTTCAACCTATGCTGGAACCACTTCAAATTTCCATCAAAATAAATAACAAAGAGATGATTATGCTTTTCATGTTGGTTAAAGAAGTCCACCCACACACAGCAGTCTGTATACCCACCCTGAGAGCAGTCAGAGTCCTGATGGTGTTGGCTCCACAGTTCTGGATCAGAGTCCTGGGGAGGACCTCAAGGGCACGCGAGATGGCACGGTAAGGCCACTGGTGTACACCTGTGATTGACTTGGCTTTCTCATTCAGAGCCTGTAGACACACAGCACAATGTCTGTAGGCACACAATGTCTGTAGACACACAATGTCTCTAGGCACACAACAATGTCTGTAGACACACAGCACAATGTCTGTAGGCACACAACAGTAGACACATAACACAATGTCTGTAGGCACACAGCACAATGTCTGTAGACACACAACACAATGTCTGTAGACACACAACACAATGTCTGTAGACACACAACACAATGTCTGTAGGCACACATCATCTGTAGGCACATGACACACAATGTCTGTAGGCACACAATGTCTGCACACAACACACAATGTCTGTAGGCACATGACACACAATGTCTGTAGGCACACAACACACAATGTCTGTAGACACACAACACACAATGTCTGTAAGCACACAACACACAAGGTCTGTAGACACACAACACACAATGTCTGTAGGCACACAACACACAATGTCTGTAGGCACATGACACACAATGTCTGTAGACACACAACACAATGTCTGTAGACACACAGCACAATGTCTGTAGACACACAGCACACAATGTCTGTAGACACACAGCACAATGTCTGTAGACACACAGCACAATGTCTGTAGACACACAACACAATGTCTGTAGACACACAACACAATGTCTGTAGACACACAACACAATGTCTGTAGACACACAACACAATGTCTGTAGACACACAACACAATGTCTGTAGGCACACAACACAATGTCTGTAGGCACACAACATCTGTAGGCACATGACACACAATGTCTGCACACAACACACAATGTCTGTAGGCACATGACACAATGTCTGTAGGCACACAACACACAATGTCTGTAGACACACAACACACAATGTCTGTAAGCACACAACACACAAGGTCTGTAGACACACAACACACAATGTCTGTAGGCACAAAACACAATGTCTGTAGGCACATGACACACAATGTCTGTAGACACACAACACAATGTCTGTAGACACACAGCACAATGTCTGTAGACACACAGCACAATGTCTGTAGACACACAACACACAATGTCTGTAGACACACAACACACAATGTCTGTAGACACACAGCACACAATGTCTGTAGACACACAACACAATGTCTGTAGACACACAGCACACAATGTCTGTAGACACACAGCACAATGTCTGTAGACACACAACACACAATGTCTGTAGACACACAGCACAATGTCTGTAGACACACAGCACACAATGTCTGTAGACACACAATGTCTGTAGACACACAACACACAATGTCTGTAGGCACACAACACACAATGTCTGTAGACACACAACACACAATGTCTGCAGACACACAGCAAACAATGTCTGTAGACACACAACACAATGTCTGTAGACACACAGCACAATGTCTGTAGACACACAACACACAATGTCTGTAGGCACACAACACAATGTCTGTAGACACACAACACACAATGTCTGTAGACACACAACACAATGTCTGTAGACACACAAAGTGTGAACAAGCATCACCATTGTTGCCATACAACACATTATTGTCATCACTTTCAATGATATTTTAGTCAGAATTACTGCTCCAAATTTATTCTCTGCAGCACTTAGTTCGTCCATGAATTTTTCAAATGAACAAAAGAATATCACATCAACAGGAAGCTCAGAGTTGTTTCCCCCTGAAATTCTTGTGTACCCAAACCCTACTTTCTTCTGTTGACCTCAGCAAAAGCCAAAACTGTAAGTGGTAGTCATGACTGTGGTCCAAATACGTAATTTTATGCAGCCAAAAAGTTGTTGGTTATGCACTAAACACTGACATGGAAAGCAAATCAAAGCATACATTCTAACACTTCAATTAAACATTTACCTACAATGACAAATCAACTTAAGGGTACAGAGCACATGCACACTGGGAGGCACAGAAAACAGGACAGAGTGGAATAAAGGGGGAAATCAGAGCTGGACAAAAAACATACATTTTCAAGTTGGACTTTAAGGAAACTGTTGAACAGACAGCAGGACTTTAAGGAAACTGTTGAACAGACAGCAGGACTTTAAGGAAACTGTTGAAATAGACAGCTAGGAAACTTTAAGGAAACTGTTGAACAGACAGCAGGACTTTTAAGGAAACTGTTGAACAGACAGCAGGACTTTAAGGAAACTGTTGAATAGACAGCAGGACTTTAAGGAAACTGTTGAATAGACAGCAGGACTTTAAGGAAACTGTTGAACAGACAGCAGGACTTTAAGGAAACTGTTGAATAGACAGCAGGACTTTAAGGAAACTGTTGAACAGACAGCAGGACTTTAAGGAAACTGTTGAATAGACAGCAGGACTTTAAGGAAACTTTTAACAGACAGCAGGACTTTAAGGAAACTGTTGAATAGACAGCAGGACTTTAAGGAAACTGTTGAATAGACAGCAGAAGCTTATTCCAGCCATGCTGACCAGACACACAAAATAAACAGCAAATAACTGTGGGATATCTGTATTGAGGAATCTGTAAACAAATGGTATCAGAAGCAAAACAGAGGTCAGGTAGGGATATACATTTGGAGGTGGTCGCAGAGGTTGGTAGGTAGGTGAAAAGTTGTTAATATGCTGGCTAAAAGCACATTGTGTTATTTTGCATAAAATTATTTGAATAACAGGTCACCAGTTTACTATATACTATTACATGTGGAAAACAAAACCAACATCAGTGGCCTAAATATTCAAGAAATTGTCCACAAAAGTCAAGACAGGGCGGACTGGAACGAGATGGTAGCGTTCAGGTGCGCAGTGGCCAACACGAAACCCGGTGACGCCGACAGGTGAGACGTGTGGAAAAATACCACTGTGATGATAAACCAATGCAATTAATGCTTCATACAACAGTTCTAATTCTTAACCCAAAAACATAGAACATTCACAGCAAAGGATATTCTCTAACACTGTGACCTCCCTCATCACTCTGGATCTGTCGTAGTATCATGTACATGAAAACCATCTAACATACCTGTGCCACAGCCATTTCAGCAGCGCCACCTCCAGGGCAAAGGTATGGGTCGATCATGACATTACGAGCCACGTTCATGGCATCCTGCAGGTTGCGCTCCACCTCTGACAGAATGTCCTTGCTGGCTCCCCTCAACAGGATGGTGCATGCCTTGGGCTCCTTGCAGTCCACCAGGAAGGTGAAGTAACTGGACATGGCACAGACACATCTTTACTTACTTTTCGTGCAAGATGTACCCTAGGATCTACAGCACTGAAATCATTACACAAGAGTTACTTGGTTAGCCATGAATTTGAAAATCATGCATGCGTATCATCATAATATGTGCATGAGGATGAGGTTGTATGTATATGTGGAAGAATACATGCATATATACATAAACTGAAATACAGAGAGTAACTAGACAATGTCATGTGTGAAAAAAAAAGAATTTCAAGGTATGTGAGCATGTTTGTGCTGCTAAATACACACTCTGCAACAACAGAATCTCACCAATTCAATGTCGTGTAAAAAAAAAAAAAGAATTTCAAGGTATATAAGCATGTTTGTGCTGCTAAATACACACTCTGCAACAACAGAACCTCACCAATTCAATGTCATGTTTAAGAAAACAAATTTCAATGTATGTGAGCATGTTTGTGTTGCTAAACACACAATATGCAACAACCGAATTTCACTTACTCAATGTCATGTTTAAGAAAACAAATTTCAAGCTATGTGAGCATGTCTGTGTTACTAAATACACAATCTGCAACAGATTCTCACTTACTCGTCACCAATCTTGCGCACTTCAAACAGTCCGCATCCAGTACCAATATCTTCCTCCTTCAGTTCGTCGGTCCTGTTGGCAATGGTTGCCCCACAAGCTCTGAAATGAAATAAGCAATCCTTCACCATGTTAGAAAAGTGCAACGATTCAGAAAGTTATTTATGGCTTTTTTATATATATATATATATAACCAACTGATGACTAAGAATGTGATCAAGTAAAATAATGGTGGGATGCACGTATGTCTTAAATGGATGCTTGTATATGTTTGTCCTAATGTATATGCCTGTATTAAAGATCAAATAAAAATGTTAGTAAAAAGCAACAGTAATGAGAATGATACTGATAACCTAAAGGAAAAAGTCTTGCATACAAATCTAAAAACTACAAGAGTTCACAAAATCCAATCACAGCTTGGCCATCAGAAATGAACAGCTGCAAAATGATTTTGAATACAGATATTAAAAAAAATTTTTTGTTTTAAATCATATCAAATAGCAGCATGCCCTTGCCCATTTAGTCAAACCATCATCATTATTATGATCATTGGTATCATGACTAAAATTACTATATTATTATCATTACCATTATTAATACACAACCAGTAGGTCAAAGCCCTATCAGGAATAGAACTATTTCAAACAGAACACACATCTAAACACACCAATGACCCTTGGAAAAAAAGAAAACCTGGAAAAGAAAAATACATACACTGCATTTGTGCAAATAATTCAAGGTTATGTCTCTAGCGTTGACCATTCCACCAAATTCATCACCAGGGATTAAAAAAAACAAAAAAACCTGAATATAAGTGTGTATACATACAAGTACACAACAACATTACAAAAAAAACAACAACTGGCTACGTTGACTACAATTGCCAATGAAACAGTTTACATTTCCCTAGAACTAGAAATGTAATCAAATCAGAAATGTAATCAATCTATGTATCCAGTTATCAATGCAAACAGACATTAAGTATGTGAAACTTTAGGAAAACATAAAGGTAAATGAACTAATGAGGGAAAAAATGAAAAGGAAGAGATAATAAAAAGCAAAGGAGGAGTCAGACACAAAGAGAAAGGCAGAAAAGAAGAAAATTTTCCTTCTAACAAATCATAGAATAATACAAACAATAGACAACCCTCTCAGTAGCCAAAAGCAAAAGCAAAGTATCATCAAACAGTCTCCAAGACCGATATTTTCAAGCATATTTGGAGAAGGTCTGAGTGCTGAAATGTCTCTCAAGAAAACAGTTCTGCTGATCACAAACTTTTGAGAATCATTTCAACTCCAGACATAACATAAAAGTTCTTCAAGAAACAGAAATGAAATGAATTATCACCATACATTTAAACAGCTCCATAAAACAATCAGTACTGAATGCTTTGTAGCAAAACACCAACCTGGCAATGCGGTTGTTGTCGGTCTTACGGACACGACGAATGACAGAGATGCCGGCTTTGACCAAGAAGTGCTGTGCCAGGTCAGACACCCCCTTCTCTGTGATGATCAGATCTGGCTTGAAGGCGATCACCTCATCACACATCTTCTTGATGAACTCCTCCTCCATCTGAAGGATCTTGCTGTTTAGACAATATCACCATTATTGTCATTACAGAATGTATAAAACATACCACACAATATTCACTCCCCTTCTCAATGTAACATCCTCCATTTCCCTTTGTAGAGACAGAGTATGAAACATTATCCAAGTAGCAAGATAACCAGAATAAAATCATTTAAATTTCTTCTTTTCTCTCCCCCACCCTCCCTTTTTTGTTTTTATTGTTGTTATCATATACTTTTGACTGATTTCTTATACAAAATTTCTTATTGCAGAAGTATATGTTTTCCCAAAGCAGAATTTATACACCAGGGCTAAAACAACCTGCTCAATTTATTTTCATTTTTAATGGAAAACAAAAAATAATGTATATTTTCAGTATGTGGAGCTAAATTAAAAAAAAAAGTCAAATACAGACAGTATTCAATTAAAAGCACATGAATACTTACGCAAAGTCTTCTTCTTTTGTGATTTCAATGTTAGTCTGCAACAGAAAAAAGAAATCATTCAGCATAAGCAAATGTTGGTGGCAAAAGTACAAACATCAAAAAAGAAATCATTCAGCATAAGCAAATGTTGGTGGCAAAAGTACAAACATCAATTCATACATTCCAACACAACTCTCCCCCCAAACCACCACTACGTATGCTTTCTCCCTTGTCAGTTCCTTGAAACCAATCATTTCTATGACTGTCAGAAGAAAAATCACATCATGTGTCTGTATATTGGTTCAAAACATACTGAAATTTAAGTGTCCTACTGCTGTGGTTGCTACTGTATTGCTACTGCTGTGGTTGCTATAGCAGTGTATTTAATTAGTGTAGATTTTATGGGAAAACTGTTTGACACAGTAGGCCTACATATTCAGGGAAATACACAAGTTCACCAAGTCACACTTTGAGTTAAGTTACATAAAATGCAATCTGTGCTCACTCAAGGAAACTTATAATAAAAGGATCATTCTAAAGTCAGTCCAACTAAAGGGGAAAAAAGCTAAACAATATCAGCAATGAATACACACACAAAACAAGCTTTCACACACACACACACACACACACACACACACACACACACACACACACACACACACACACACACAGAAAACATGCTCACACACAACACACAAACACAGACACACAACTCCCATTTCCGAAACAAAATGTGCGTTTCAACCCTCTCCCTCCTTTGATGTGCAGATTTTCTTCTTTCTTCTAAATACTGGTTTATTTGAAAAACAAGAGTAAGTCTGGTAAGAATGTTATGAAGGGTGCAATTCACAATAAGAAAGCTGAGCAAGAAAGCTGAACCCAGCGCATGTTTCAGAGCAAGTGTTAGAAATGAAACCATGCAGTTGTACAGAACCAGAAGTACAGTCTGCATTCAAAGTGATAAAAGCAAGAAAATAATACATTTTTTGTTTGCTTGTTTATCCAAATAGACTCTAGAATCAAATTTTTCATACAAAACATGAAGGAAGCAACTCACCGCACTCTCTCCCTTTTTGTACTCCAAGTTGCAGTCCAGCAGCATGATGCGGGGGTTCGCAATTCGCCTGCAACAAAAAAATAAATACCTCAACAAAAATAAAACACGACTAAATAAATGTGCAACTAAACAATTAAGATAAATAAAAACCTTATTACACCAGCTATATTTGGATAGTGTAAAACTTGTCATTACAGTCAAGTTCAATGTCCTATTCAACAGCACAATGCTCAGACATAGACTACTACTTTACAACTCAAATCCACCATCAATATTCCTGGAGTATCATAAATTTTAATATAAGTGCAAACTGGAACTTGACCTATTCATTTGTTTTAATTAACACCAAGGGATAAGTAAAAACAACAGTAAACAATTAAAAAAGATGTTCAATATTTGCGCTAATGAAATGATATCTTAATTCTTCATTTCCACTTACACTATGTAAGCGGAATGATTCAATGATACAATTTCATAATTTCACACCATTGCAGAATTTATCAGGTACAACAGGTCAGAGCATAACCCCAGGCCATTTCATACCAGTTACCCACCACAAAGATACTTTTACCAGGAGCAGGGGCAGTGAGTGAATTACTCTGCTAGCTTTTATTTTCAGAGATGCAGGCAGTGTGACTGAGTTGGTCAGAAAACAAGTTTCCTCATAACATATCAGTAGAACGAAAGTTCAAAACATCATTCCAACTCTAGTGATCTTATCACCATACACAATCTGCAACAACATTTCCATGATACTGTCAGGACAAAAGATTTTTTACAGCTGAACCTTTTTAGCTTCGATATGGCTGCAGCCGAACGCGCTGGCCAGTGCTTCATTACGGCCGCACCAGACTGTAAAAGTCGGCCACGATGCCTAGGCTATTTTGATCACGTACTGACCGCGTTGTTTCTCACACTGGCAACCAAAGTTATCATCCAGTGAGATGATCTTGGTAAATTTAGAAGTACACACACATCCATTCTACAGACCGAGCATGTAAAAGAGTGATGGGGGTATTTTCATGCATGCCACGTAGCGTGTGAAAAAATGTGATGCCCTTTGTAGCTGACGGTTTACAGGATACAAATGATTCTCCAGATTATTCAGAAGAGGAATCAAATACTACTGTTCGTGAATAAGAAAAACATGAAGATGTAGCTGAGTCAGATATTGAGGTTGGTGAGGGGATGACGATGAAAACTGTGATTTAGGAGAGCAGCCCGACCCAGAAGATAACGCACTGTTGGCCGAATTCCAGCGAACACGGCACCCAGCACTGGTTCCACTGACAGTAAAGAAATATGATCTTCTGGTCGGACCAAATCATACAGTCAGCTGATGCCAAACCTTTAGATTATTTCTTTTTGTTTTTGTACTGACAATTAGTAAACTGTAGTATGAACATTGAATGTAGTTTTGTTGTGGAAAGAAAAACAGTGAAAAAATCAACCTGAACAAACTATGTAAATACCTGAGGAATACTTGGTGACATTTGGTGACCACTGTGAGTACTATCACACCGAAATGCTGTTAGACACGTTAGCTAGGCCATACTCTAATTCATTACTCATCTGTATGTGATGTGGTCACGTATAGGTGTGCTTCTCTTGTTCTCATATATATGTGTCACTTGTTTATTCATATTTGGTGACAATGACATGACAGGCAGTGGTTAGAAAGACATACTCACTTGGATATGGAAGTAAAGCATGTTTACCGACATCTGACAAATTTCTAGCTTTATATCTGATCAGACATGCTCACAGTATACTCATGAACTTATTTTGGGGGAAAAACTTGAGAAAATTCGAAATCCAGGGCAGTTAAGCTCTCTAGAATACAAATATAAGAGGGTTAATGATCTCAGTGATCACTTTGCCATTTAATTAATGCTCACAAGTACATTATTACAGCAGAACACTTAATGCCAAGAAAAGGAAGGGGGCAAAAAGCACTAATCAAAAGAAACCTTCAAAACAAGCTCCAACATGATTTTTGACAAACTGACACAGATAACATTTTCTTCTTGTTGTTGGCTGATTGACAAAAGATGAACCTTTGGTAACTCGTGAATAATACAAAATACCACATTTCAAAAAGATGAACCTTTGGTAACTTGTGAATAATACAAAATACCACATTTCTGACTCTACTGTGGATTTCGTCTTTGTGACTGTCCATGTGCTTCCACCAGATTTTAGCTGATAATCTGGTCAAGTGATACGATTAGGCCATTGGACAGTTACACAGTTGCAGTGTAAGAAGAGTTGGTCAGAAAATAAGTTTCCTCACTAGAGATCAGTAGAACGAAAGTTCAAAACATCATTCCAACTCCAGTGACAAAGACACAAATACTGCGACAGGATGTACATGATGTAGCTTATAAATGAAAGAGCATGCAATTATTGATGCTTTTACATCATGACTATGCTGTCTGCTTTATAACTGCTCTGGTACAGGTTGTACATTAAATGCTTACACAATTCTGTCATCAATCCATAGGATTAAGTCTGTGTGGAATAGGTAAGGAGACCACTATCACTAGCATCAACTATTAAAACCAACAGTACAAGTGGGGTTTCAGCAGCTGAAATTATGTGGCAACAAACAATCCGCCAACTGTTGAATTACATCACTGCAATGTAAGATGAAGTGGTCAGAGAAGAAGTTTCCTCACAAGAAATCAGTAGTAGAGTGAAAGTTCAAAACATGATATCAACTTTAGTGTACATAAAACCATACAGAACAATCACTTTTCCTACAGTGCTCTGAAGACCAAGCATAAAAAAGATATTTCCTGAAACAATACACCAGATTTATTTTTGCAATAAAGATGCAAGTCACCAAAATAAGTGTCATTTGTACAATTTGTTGTGTATATACTAGACATATTTGAGAAAACAGTTCGGTAAACTGACATTCTATGTTTAGACAGCAGACATTAAGTGAAGTTGCTGTCAAACCAAGCAATGCTCAATACTAGGACTGTGTGAATGAAAATCTGTCATTGTCTTATAGCTATATCTGCCATTTAAATCAGTCACAAGATGCGTTACATGCTTTCCCAGTAATTTTCACTGACATAATTCTACACTGGAACTAGTCAGCCAAAATAAGCTTAGAGACAGTAAGCTGTTTGCCAATTTGTTTAATGTGTGAGTCACTGGAGTCCACCACAAAATAAGTTTCCTTATTTGAGATCAACAGAACGAAAGTTCAAAAACAAATGTCCAACTCCAGTGACCTTACACATACAACTAACAGCAACAGAATGCCCATGATGTCCTGAAGATACATTCATTTATATGGCTTTATGAGCAATTGCAGTAAATCACCCTGCCATTCAAAAGACAAAAAATCATATCTTTATTGATACTCCCATTTCCTTCGACGTGTGTGTGGCCATTATTTTGCCTACACTGTGCAGTCTGCATACTCCACCTTTGGCAGGATGCATGCTGGATGTTTTCCTGTTTATAAATAACAGACATGATATGATCTTAATGTGCAGTTTCGTTTAACTAGACACTGATTATGGGATCTTTAACGTGCAGAGTTCTATAATTATGTGCACGTGTTACATGCTTTCTAAGAAATTCATCCTTTCATAATTCTAAAAGAAACAGAACTAGTCAGCCAAACTAGTTTAGAGAGACTTAACAAGTTTGCTAACTTGTTCTATTACAGAATTGTAGAGTAAGCAGAGTTGGTCAGAAAATATGTTTCCACATATCAGATCAGTAGAACGAAAGTTCAAAACATCATTCCAACTCAGTTCACTGACACTAGTAGTAACAGAAATACTATACACATATTTTCATGGTACCATTATGACAGAATACAAACAAGTATAGGTAAATGGCATATCCAGGCACCACCATTAAGAAACTAACCTTAAATTCCATAAAAATTGTGACAATGTTTTCTTATGCAGTCCTTCTTCATAAATGTTAGTTTAGACCCACCAATCCACTTTTCAATCATAGCAGTTGCTCTGATCACTGTTTCATACTAAATCATGTAAAGACCATGTGATTTGGTGATCAACACAACTAATGAGTAAAACGCAAGTGTATACAGTGACAGGTGGATGGGGCCAAGGATACTGGCAGCTGTTAACTCTCTCTCTACCAGCATCAGGATTTCCACATCATGGCTCAATAACACTTGTGTACGATCATTGGGAAATCATAATACCCAGTATTGAAAATTCACAAGTCTAACTATTACCATAATGAGAAACTAATGTCCAGAAAAAGACTCCTGGTTTATTTGTTGCCTCAGGGCTGGCCATGGCATAGCTAAACTTGGTTTGTAGTTGTGTAATGAGTTCAAAGTTCGCACACACACCAAGCTCCATGAAGTAAACTGCTGGTGCAAAATGGCCAATGCTCGACAACTATGTTTTCTGAGCTGCGGACTTCAACATTCTTGCTGTACTTTATCCTTATTTTTCATCACAACAGTGTTGACGGACATTACCATGAAAACAGGCAAGCATAAAAAAGAAAAATCTATGCAAGGTGCAACAGAATGGCGCAGTCTCTTTCAAAAGGAGGAGGGGTATGTGCTTGTGAGTTTTGTGTATACACTCTTCGTTGATATTGCTTAGATGTTGACATTGTTTATGGCTCCCCCCCCCCCCCCCACCCCTTCAGTTGGACTTACTTTAGATATGACTCCTTTCTTCACTTTTCCTGGAGTGTGTAAAAGTTGGATTGTATATAAATTCAATCAAAATGTGATCTTATGAACTGATTTATGTCCCCGAAGACATATGCTGCCAAACACCGTTTTTTGCCTGAAATCTTCATGAATTTTAGATGTGTCACTGCTCAGCAAACGCAAAGGTAGGTAGGTGGCACAGTAATGTAATCCAACATGACAACAACAACAACAACAAAAACCTACAAATTACACTTAAATTACACTGGTAAATGTGTCTGCATTGAATAAATAGATATGGTCTGATATTGCTGTGGAAAGTAACACACTTGATTGCCAGCCTAAGAGCTTTTCAGTCGTACAACAATCATTTCCCTTTCAAACAATTATTGCTCCAAGTACATGTGGTCAGAATGATCTTGTTCAACTACATGACTGTAATGCAAAAGGAGTTGGTCAGAATATAAGTGTCCTCATGAGATATCAGCAGAACGAAAGTTCAAAACATCATTCCAACTCCATTGACAAAAACATCAAACATGATTCTCTCTCGGTGTGTGCGTGCGTGTGTGTGTGCGTGTGCGCATGTGTGCGTGGTGTTTGTGTGTAGTTGATATAAATGAGTGCATGTATGCAACCAAGTACAAAACAATTTTTTCTCTTTCCCTGTAGCCAATTATCTGCATCCTAAGGCACACTTTCCCCTTCACTATTTCCTGCCCACTTCCACATCTGAAATCAAGTTACATGATCGCCCATTTCCACACAAGGGTCCAAACTTCAATATCTAACACAACATGTAACCTTTATTAGTAAGTAAAAGAAATGAAGAACATGTTTATCTGTGTAGTTTGCTCCATTATGTAATGCAACTTCACAATGAACAGAAAATAAATTTTCTCATGAGAGATCTGTAAAACAACTGAAACTCGAGTAATCAATTTCCACACAGCCTACAATACTGAATATTTTTCTCACACACTAATTTAACTGTTAACAGCACCAAGTGCAAACACACACACACACACACACAACACAGAGATACAGACACAGACATGTATATCATGTATGTAGCACTATCAGCAACAAACCTGAACACCAAGAAGCTTGCAATTGAACATTTTCTTTTACATTAGATGATGACAATGGCCAACATAAAATAAGTTCTAAAATAAACACAAACTGCATTAATTGCAGGGAGAACTCCTCAGATTTTGTTCCATACCACTTACTGGAATCCACGGCACTGCTTTCTTCATTAAGTTTCTAACTTACTGATCTGTCTATCCAACATTACTTGTAAAAAGCATCAGTAAGCTATATGGATTAATATAAGAAATATACCAGTCTGTCATACCATTTCATCATGCAGTAGTTATGCAACTGGAGCTGGTCAGAAAACAAGTTTCCTCATTCGAAATCAGTAGAACGAAAGTTCAAAACATCATTCCAACGCCAGTTACCATGAAAATCAATGCCATTCAAACTCATTCCAATGCTAGTTACCATGAAAATCAATGCCATACATGTATGGCAATGAATGTTGGATCACTGTCTCAATATCAGTATCATTATTACTTAGTTACAGCCCAGCCAAATGCACAGAGCCACATCAGGGTTAAAACCATTTTAACACCTCTTAAAACAGGAAAAAAGATCTGTACACATAACTCAGCCCCCAGCTCACCTGCGCATTTTAGGGTGGACTACATCCTTGTTGATCATGACTCCTTTCAGCACTTCAGAGTCCTCTATTGTATCACCAGGGACCTGTAAGCATGAACATATAGACATGTTCTACATGATCATTCTGCTATGCACCATCATTGTCAATTACTTTCAATTACTGCCCCTCTTAGATCAGTTACTTGGAGCACCAGGCTAATGACGCAGGGATCATGGTTCAACCTTAAGGTGAGCCGGTTTTATTGGAAGCTGGCTTGCTCTACTGGTAGTCTGAAGTTTCGCGTTCATTCAATTGCTGCCGATCTTATTAATGCTTCAATCATTCAGGTGGTATCAGCTTAGTGTTTAAAAGGTCGGATTTCCTTCCAGCAACCCCCCACCTTTCTAAATCTCTTCCCTACTTCAAAACTTTGCCAGCACAGTGATTTTTATGTGGGTATCTGGAGTCTGCCAGGTAATCATTTACTTCCACACAGGTTCACTATCACATGAAAACGTCAAATTGAGCATCAGTGTATTTCATCTGTATTCAATAATTTCACCTGTATTCAGTAAGAACTATGAAAATAAATAATACCCACGAAAACCCAAGATGTAAATGACCTTAAGCGTGCAATATTTTGTGTTTGCGGGCATCTATGAATCTGCATGAACATTTGTTAACAAATGAATCTGACTGAACATTCACTGACCTTCTCAACTTTAGCATAGCGCTTGATGTCAATCTCTTTACGACCATTTTCCTCAATGAAAACTGTAGATGTGGCATCAAGAGCAATCTGACATGCCAGGTCCATCCTGCAAACACACACACACACATATCATCATCATTTAAAATACATGTTTTGATTTACCAATGATGCCAATTTGAAAAATATAAAAGAATGATCATACCATTCGCAAAATATACAGCTTTATATATGATGTCAAAGTAAAGCAGCAGAGACTTCAGAAATTCAAGGAATTTTTAACAATGAACAGCATGTACAAAGTCCACTGGATATATTCTGTCATATCTACTTGGATTTCAAAATGTAACAACCAATGTTGCGAAGACAAACATTTTTTCTGAAAAAGCAAAAACAAAACAAAACAAAAAAAAGAATGACCCCTTCTGAAAAGCGGGATTTAGTTTTTCAATCACTTAGGCAACAATAGAGACGGGTGGATGAAGAGGGGGAGGCGAATGATAACAACACTTGTTAATACAGGCCAAAACAGAAAGCGCAGTTTAGTCATAGCAAAACGGTAGAAACACAGATAACAAGATCAGACTGGGGGCTTGTACATGTTTCTACATAAAGTTCCAGTTTCTCTTGCATGGAGAATGTCATGAATAGAAATGTATGTAGCAGGTCCCAACACTGTTCACCCAACACAACTGTTTATTGTGCGGCACAAAGCTGACAAACATCATGAGTATAAAACTATTGCTACCTACCACTTGCTGATGAACTTGGTGCCCAGACAACTCCTCACAATGTTCAGCATCAGTGCTCTGTCTGTCGTGTCCACAGAAATGCTGAAATCACACACAGCAAATGGTCCAGTACATGAATAAATAATACACACCATGAATTATGTTAATTTTCTTACAACATTTCAATCCCTTCACAAGCTCTTCTCCACAGACCAGATGAGCATGTTGAAAGCTTTCAAGAAACTCTATGTAGACAATGGACAATTTGTAAGGCTAAAGCATCTGCAGGCCACACCAAACTCAATGAAGTGCTGGACACACTAGTACGAGTACACAACCAGTGCACAGCCATCATGCAAAGAGAAATTCCCACCGGAAAGCTATGAGCACTTAGGGTTAGGCTCGAGTCTCAGTAGGCTGAAGAATTTTCCATCTTAGTGGAAATGGGTGTACACTCCTTTGTCATGTCCACCTGAGTGGAAACGGTGTACACTCCTTTGTCATGTCCACCTGAGTGGAAATAGGTGTACACTCCTTTGTCATGTCCACCTGAGTGGAAATAGGTGTACACTCCTTTGTCATGTCCACCTGAGTGGAAAGGGTGTACACTCCTTTGTCATGTCCACCTGAGTGGAAATAGGTGTACACTCCTTTGTCATGTTCCACCTGAGTGGAAATGGGTGTACACTCCTTTGTCATATCCACCCGAGTGGAAATGGGTGTACACTCCTTTGTCATATCCATCTAAGTGGAAATCAGTGTGCATCCCTTTGTTAAGTCTCTTAATGCATCAATCAACACTGTTGTAAAGAGGATGGAAAAAAGCATGGGCATTAGAACTTATCTCAGCTTCAAACCGTTCTGCACAATGATGGTTCAGTTTACTACCTTATTCTTATGCACACTAGGTAACTTCCGTTCATCAGCTAAGTCTTACTGTCGCCAATAAGCACTTGTGAGAATTTGTCAAGTATGTGCAATTACAACTCCAGTACTTCATTTCAACACCGTCAACAATAAATGAGCATGTAATGATAACGGATCAAATGGGCCTGAAATTTGCGCTCTACTAGGCATGTCGTTTTGCTGCCCCCCATCCCCCACCAACCCCCAAATGCCACCGTTCTGATATCAGAGGACACAAGAACTAGTTAAGGATATTAAATGATATTTCTGCAAGAATTACAGCACATTAAGTCAACAATTCAATTGATTAGCATTTTTTCGTATTTTGAACATTTCTTTTCCTATCACACTCAAAACATCTGGTATAGAGAAAACAGGGGAAAACTAGTACAGAGTGAGTCTGATACAGACTGTATGCACTACACAGCTCACCAGATTTTGTTCCTGAGCACATCCAGAATGTCCTCCAAGGCTTGTCTGTAGGCGGCAATGACAACCGTGGGGTGCATCTGCTGTTCAAGAAACTGCTCTGCTACTGACAACACCTCTCCAGCTGGGGACACAATTTCAATCAAGTAGATACTATCTATCAGCACAATCCAAACTGCACAATCTAAAAGAGAAGTATTTTGCTCAAACCGGATTATGATATCTGGAAGAAAGTAATGTGCTAAAGAACTTGAGATAGAAACACAAGCACTCTGTGTTCATGTGGTTTTACAGTTAGTTCCAAAACAATTTTTTTCTTTAAGATTTCTGAAACTATTCAAAAGAAAAATTTGAATAGTCACTCCCCCTGCCCTCTTTTACCTTTCCTAACAGAATTCACATATTACAAGTACAATAACCACAATTTACAAACATGGTGATTCATGCAACAATATTCCCATGGGGATGCAGTGGTTCTTTCACTGTAAATGGTGTTCTTAGTCTTAAAAATACACACACCAACCACAGCTTAGCAAAAACATGGTCATTCATACAATCAACATTCCTCTGGGGATGCTGGGAGATCTTTCATTATAAATAACATTCCCATTATGTAGAAATTTTTTTTTTTTCTTGACATACTCTTTGTTTCTTCTTTTTCCTCTACCTTCTCTTCCTTTTGTCTGCCACAGCATTCCACTTAGTTATACTTAAATCATTTTCAAGAAATCCTTGTACATTCTCTCTCTCTTTTACTCTCCTCAATATACAGACTGTTCCGCAACATTATTTTGCTAGCAGTGTGAGCCAGAACAATTTTCACACACATCCAAGCTAACTAAACATGCTTCAGATACACACTGATCATTCATTCCAAGTATGACCAAGCCTGAACACACGGAAAAAAGGACTCTCAGTTCATTCAGACAAAACTATTCAGGCTGGAAATAGAGCTTTGAATTCAACATCTGATATCTAGAATCAAATCCACCCCACATCATTACAAACTGGCCAGTTCACTTTCCATCTTAATGTTTCTATCATTCTGGTCATGTCAGATGAACTTAGTGTTTTATAGGTCCCTCTTTCCATTTCAACATCTTGCCAATGCATACGGTTCTATGCTGGTTGAAGGAGTTTGCCTAACAATTGCTGGCAAATCTTGGTGAAGGGAATATGAAACTGCATGAGTGCAATGAATCAATCTTGAACAAACTCCAAACTAGACAAACTTACTAAGTAAAGTAACTGCTTTAATTCCATGTACATTTCAACATTAACAACCTACACTGAATTATGTGTGTCCACGACCCCCCCCCCCCACCCCGGTGTATATGAGGGACAGTGTGTGCTTCTGTGAGTGTGTGTTTGGATTTTGTTCAAGTGGAATTCATCACATGTAGAAAATTCCACATGATCTCCACCCGAATCTGTCACACTCCCTGACCTGCGCAAAACCCTACGCACTGGCAAAGTTTTAAAATAGGCAAGGAACCAATGAAACACAGACACCACCAGAATAACTGAGGTATCAAGATGGGCAGTGAACTGTCCAGTTTTTAACCTGCAGGCTGGGATTTCACTTTGAGACATCAGATCCTGACTCCAAGGCTTTATCAAAAGATCACATATGTGAACATGTGCACAGCTGAGATAAATAAATCACTACGTTTACACAGTGCTGCAACACCAACTGTTAACTGTCATACAAATGAAGACTAGAGAGACTAACCTAGGATGATAACAGACTTGGTCCCATCCCCTGTCTCCTCATCTTGAGTACGAGCCACCTCTATCATAGACTTGGCTGCTGGGTGCTGAACGTTGATCTGTCACAAAATGGAATTTCACATGTCACCACAGTTATACACAAACACACAGCATAATTATTACATTTTGGGAGCTCACCTTTTGTCCATAATCAATCTGAGTTCATTTAACAAAAACCTGAGCAACAACTATAGAAAAAAAAAGGCACATTGGCAACATGTGTATATTAACAATAAAACGTTACAGGTTTGACATGGATAGTGTAGCTGGATATAAATATTTAAAGCAATGTATTCAAATTCTAATTCAGTCTCCCATTCTTCCAATCATTATGTATGTGGGCATGTGCATCATCATGCTACATGTACCTGAATGTGCTGTTATACTACACGGTTCCAGCCAGAAAAAATAAACATAACTTAAGACAAAGGACTTATATGATAACCAAGTGGATGGATAAGAAGTGACAAACTTTTTGAATACAAACCTCTCTGAGAATGGCATTGCCATCGTTCGTCATGACGATGCCTCCCATAGGATCCATCAACATCTGAAAATAAATCACAAAGAACACCACTTAGGTATGCCAATGTTCATTCCAACATACCTATGATATCTGTACAGTATCTATGATATCTGTACAGTATCTAACCATTAATGAAAAAAAAAAGGTAGAAACGGAAAACGGAAGAGAAAAACAGACAAAAAATGCTGACACTATAGACAAATCCACTCAGAGACAATAAAAGAAACATGAATCCTAATCAAAATGCTGTATATGAAAAAAAAAATAACCCAAAAAAAAAAACAACAACAAAAAACAACCCACCATCACATATAATAAGATTAACATTTACTTGGTAATTGATTGTTTGTTTTCAAGTGGATGAGTTTGTGCAGAGTGGGGGTGCTAAAAAATCCTAACTGAACAAAAATGTCATGGACATATTGTTTTGTGTCAGTTGAAGTAACATTTATGTACGTTCAGACAGCAAATTCCATCCCATTCACATTTCCCCCTCCCTGACTTTGCCATTTCACTAGCACTCTTCTCTATTGTGCCAGCTTATCCATGAGAACCTTGTCCCTTGAGTCAGTATCACAGTACAAGGATCAATACACCAAGTCAGGGGGTCCCAAGAGCTATCTGTCATACCCTACTTCGCACTACTGATTGTTTGCATTGCACTCTCTTGTCACTGTGTGACTGGCAATGAGATCTTTTTGTTATGAATATTGCCAACAGCAGCTGCTACAGGCACGCCGATCACAGATAACAGCGATACTGATGATGCAAAATCCATGATGTCAGATTTCGATAGTTATCCAATTTGTGAAAAGTGATCAGGAACTGAGAAGTATTACGTGTATTTGTGGCATATCATGAATAAAACAAATAGTCAAACAGATTCATTACATCCCACAAAAATGAGCGAAAAACATTTTGTGGAAGAGACAGAGTGGGCAGTAGGGAGAGAAAAAGAGGACAGGAATAAACCAAACTGAATAAAAATCAATTCTTTAAAGACTGAAACATATCATGCTCAATTCTAGGTAGGAGCCAACTGGAACAAAAAAATCTACAATGATTTTAGAAGGGACTGATGGGGATTCAAATCCACAACCTTCCAGCTGGTAGTCTGTTGCACTAACCAATACACCATGGGGTCTGGCTCACATTTCAGTATATAACTTTTATTTCTTTTAATAATTCCTACTTAATATTTATGAGATTCTATGGTCTAAACTGACAGAGAACATTCTCTACAACTACTTCTATCAGTCTGATTTACTCATTTAGTGATTGTATTGATCCTGCTACCACTGTCTGACCAATTGGTTTGAACTCTCTCTTCCCCAATTCTAATCAAAAGCCTCCAAGATTCTGGACAGGAAGATTCATCTCCATCTCCTTCAATTAACTTTGCCAAAATGTGTTTTTCTTCATCCCACAATGTTATATGAAAAGCTGAGTTCTTTCTGAAAATATCGTTTACTAAGCCAACAAAAAGTATACATGTTTTGCTCAAGGTCCGGTCTCTAAAGCTCTCAAAGTCAATTTCTTGCAAATAGTGTGCTAGATTCCATTCTTCTCAGAAACATTAATATACACTTCATCAGCTCTATTCAATTAGATGAGGTAAACAGGGTGAGGGAACAGGAAGAATGAAAGTGTCATTGCTTTTAGTTTTACCATTTGAAATGAAATCTGAGACAGAAGACCCGAGATACCTATGCACGCATATTTCCCGATCACATTTACGAACACATCAACCAAAAAGTCACCTCTTGGGGAATCAATGGGTTGAGGGTAAATAAAAAATACTGCTACACAATACTGAAGGCTTACTATGGAAATGCAAGACAAACAACGTTTACAAACAGAAACACAACCCTATCATGGTGATAGTCTGATGATCAGAAATCATGGCCGATGACTAAAGAGCCGCTCTGATCAGGGACCTTGGGACTTATGCTAACAGCAGAGCCAGAACTGTTCTATGGAATAAACAATAGTACACTCATTGGGATTCCATCTGGTCAAACAGCAGTGCAGTTACTCGCAGAATGTAGCGTAGAACTAGGACGAAGAGACAGACAGCAATCAGAGCTGTTGAAACATACATAAATGATAATCCAGGCAAGGCTAATGCTTGTAATAGCTCTGTAATGTAAAGGTCACACAACAAGCCAGATTGTGGCATGGAAAAGAGCTGACTGCAGCCAACAGCGATGCTTACGAACCCAAAAAGTACTGAAGACTTTGTCTGCTATACCGATATTATACGCACAACGTAACAGACTGGCCAAGTGATATCAAGACTGGGAACCAAGGTGTTTAGTATAGTGCCATCTGCCCTACTTTCTTTGAATATTTTCTGGTATTTCCAATACAACTTAAGGAGATGGTACTGTGATGTTGTTATGAACTGAACAGTATTATGCAGCTGCAAGGTATACTGCTAGAAAACAACAAAGAGATTCTTGAAATATATTAAAAAAAACTACAGAATCACCAAATCTTTTTAATTCATACTGTGATAATGAGTCGTGTTGCACATGAACACAATCACATTTACAGCGTTGGTGTAAAACTGTAATTACTTCTGTTACGACTAAATAATTTCACGTAACCAATCTGTTATCGATGATGTACCCATAACACATGGGTGATAATTGTCAAAATTGTGTTCAAGAGTCAAAAACGCTAATAACAGACAGAAACTGTGACTTGTGAGTGGCTAGTAATATGACCAATAAATTCATGAGGTTATCATGATGACTGTTGAAAGTCCATATTTCCAGGACTCATCATAAATGAAATTGTATGAAGTTACACACTGATGAAGAAACAAAATCACGGACTTTAAAGCCAGTTTGAATTAATGCTAAAAACTACATCAGGCAACTGGTAAAAAGTGTAAGAAGACGCTGGCAGAAAACTGTGGTGAACTGTCAGCTGCTCAGGATGAGACGATGTTGTGGACGTGATCATTCCCTTCCAGTTGAAGGTAAGAACTCATTATATTTTCCTTACTTCAGAAAAAAATGTCAGTGAGGTTGGCTTTGGCTTTGTCAGTTTGTGTGTTGTGCATGTGCGTGACTCATGTATGTGCCTCTGAGTATGAGTGTGTATTTGAGACACACAGAGAGAGAGAGACACACACACACACACACAAAGGGCTGGTCAGACAGACAGAGAGAGAGAGAGAGAGAGAGAGAGAAAGAGAGAGAGAGAGAGAGAGAGAGAGAGAAGGGCTGGTCAGTCATGCTTTAATTCAAATTTCAAATGAAAAGACTAAAAACACCTAATTCTTAAATGGAGCAAGTAACTGTTTAAAGTCCCCCTTTCAATTAATATCTGATAAACTGCCAACACTATACAGAGAATGGGTAAAGAGCGGCAGAAACAGATGCAGTAAAGAGAGACAGAACGTGTGTTGCTATGACTGATTACATACACAAAATTTTCTCAGTTGTTTACAGATGGGTTTTTAACATATGAAGAGCTGTTTTATGCATTTTCTGTAGTGTAAGTCAGTATGAACACATCTACCTCTGTACCTAGTCTGGTTTTAGAGCCTTTGTAACAGTCTGTGTTCGCTTACAAAGTCAGTCATGAGGATCACACAAGTGTGGCAATGATCCACCATACGTACATATCTGAGATCCTTCTCAATGTGTGTAATAAAAAAAGAAACAAAAATGAAATGAAATAAAAAATAAGCACCACTCTCTACTGATAATTCGATCTATCAGAATGCAATCACTACCAACAACAACAAATCTTAGCCTATTCAGTCTATGAGTTTTACTGATTTTATCAAAAAAAAATTTTCCCCAACTGACTTATTCAACTGTATCATTCTCTTGGCATTACAATTCAATTCTCTTTGTTTATCTCAGCAAGCCATACATTAAAGTGATAATTTTTCTTTAGTGTGGGTGGTCAACTGTACACCCCATCTGGAGTTCACCAAACACATGTATATGATGATGTCAATGGAGAGAGGCCTTTAAAATCAGTTTGCTTTAATTGTGTGCATAGAAAACATGCTAAAAGTGGTATGTTATAAGTGTGGAGGGATGGGGGATGGCCCAACGACAGAAAAAAGAAAATTTTCACCCATAACAACAAAACCCAATGAACAAAAATCAACAATGAATATAAACAAAAACAAGATGATTATGCTTAGAAACAATCCTTTTCACATGTACTATTGAAAAAAAAGTAATTGTATTGTGATAATAAAACTTTAAAAGCAGACCAAACTACAAAGTTCTACTTCTAGAGTTAATAACATCGGAGATGCAGCTTTCTGTTTTGAGATACCAAGAACTGCACAAATTTTAGCCATTTTTAATGTCAGGATAATCAAAGTCTGCTGCAAAATAAATTATCTTTTATCATGCCAAAGTAGGGATAAATCCATTAAACTTTACATTTTTATCTCACTGCAAATCTAATAAGTAAGGCCAAATTGGAAAAAAAATCTCATTTGAACGCCTTTTGTTAATGACACTGCACATATTCACATAGTTTTACATATAGTGTGTCCAAAGCCAGAATCCATGAATTCTATTTTTGACTGGCACAAATTCAAAATACACAGGAGAGGGAAAAAACCCAAAAAAACCCCACTCTATAACAGAGTTATGAAGACTATGCCAAAACAATGTCACCATACAACAGTTTGGATAACTATCATGATCATGTAAGACACAATCAAATGTGAGTTTATGCAGCAGTCACCAACAGTCAAAGGGAGGCTACATACTTAGCAGAAAGGCTGTACTTATAAATATGTGATCAGTTAGTTCTCTTCCTCTAGTCATCTGCCTTCCCACAGGAAAATTTCACTCATGTCATAGAATACAAGTTCACATTAAGCGCTTACTGCGGATACAGATTAAAAGGTGATACGATGCCAGTGAGTTAAACATCACACTAAACAGACCAAAGGTTGATCATAATATTTATCACAAAGGAAACGGCTGACAAAACCCTGCAGCACTGCTCAATACACAAATTTATGCAATTTCCCACAAGGCTGGACTTGTGGCGCAAACTTGTTAACCCTTCGACCCCCACACCCTGTCAAGCAGCATCCTGCATAGCCAACCATGCTAGCAAAGCAAAAACTTAACCCTCTGATTCCCTAACCCTATCCAACAGCTTCCTTGCAGGAAGCTGGTGGATAGAGGGGGGGGGGGGGGGGAATCGAAGGGTTAAGTTTTTGCAGTTGGTGGGTAGGATACGAGAGTCAAAGCATTAAGATCCACAATATGGAAAAAAAAAAACCTACCTACTTAATTCTTTAACTCACTCCCCGCGAACCACTGCGATCGCAGTGGTCTCGTACACACCACTTGCACACGAACCACTGCGATCGCAGTTTCCGACTTTCGGATTTTTTTAGAACAATGACGTCAACTTTTGTACAAAAATAGAGTGATGGCTCTCAAGCTTAACCAATCGTCTGCCAGATCCCAAACCAGTATCAGTTTGTCTGCTATAGAATGACAAAGCGAAGTTTGATTTCGTACCCACTTGGTCGGTGTCGTTTTTCATAACAACAATGGCGTCTGCAAGTTCAACGCGTGAGGAGAGACAGCAGAGACATCGACGTTTCACGACTCGAGAAGTAATTGAAATGTTACAAACTCCTGGATCAGACGTAGAAGAGGATGAGGAAGACAGTGAGAGTGATTTTATCGCTGAACAGTCTGAGACTGGTGAGTCTGACAGTAGTTTTGAGGCCGGTGCAGAAGAAGAGGAGGAGGGGGGTGGTGAGGCTAGTAGTAGCTCAAGTGACGAAGCTATACGGGTTGACGGCAGACAAGTGACTGGAGAGGAGGTTCTAGAATTGTTGAGGAAGGAATGGCACCAAGATTTTTTCATGTTTCCGTGTATTCCTGACTACTCTGGCCAGAACACAGAGGGACTTCGTTTGGAAAACATGGCAGGCCACGCCCCTCTCGATTTCTTTGATCAGATTTTTGACAACGAGTTTTTAGGTCATATCGTTACAGAGACCAATCGCTATGCCCAAGAAAATCTTGCTACCAGAGGTGTGTTATCACCTAGAAGTATTTTTCACCAGTGGAAAAACATTACACAGAGAGATTTGATTGGGTTTTTTTCCATCTTGGTGCACATGGGACTGCTACATAAGCCTGAAGTGTCAGACTATTGGTCTATGAACCCAATTCTGCAAACTTCATTTGCAAAAGCTATAATGAGCCGGGACAAGTTCCAGCTCATCTTGGCCATGTTGCATGTTAGCAACAATGCAGACTTCATTCCTAGGGGCAGACCAGGCCACAACCCACTGCAGAAGATCCAGCCTGTCTACAGCCATCTCCGCCGCAAGTTCAGGGAACTTTATGTGCCTGGAGAAAATGTGTGCATAGATGAGGCTATGTGTCCTTGGAGGGGCAAGGTAGGCTTTCGTGTCTACATGAAGAACAAGCCTGTTCGCTGGGGCATGAAGTTGTATGAGCTGTGCGAGTCGAGTTCAGCTTATGTATATGACTTCGAGATCTTTGCAGCAGACCCTCAAATCAGTAACAAACCGGTGGATGTGGTCATGAGGCTGGCAGAACCGTTGCTGAATGAAGGGCGCAGTATGTATGTTGACAATTACTACTGCTGCCCTGAGCTGGCTGACAAACTGGTGGAAAAGGACA
Source organism: Monoplex corrugatus (assembly GCA_030674185.1). NCBI lineage: Eukaryota > Metazoa > Mollusca > Gastropoda > Littorinimorpha > Ranellidae > Monoplex > Monoplex corrugatus. Next base: position 10,932,150 of record JAPXFY010000013.1, on the reverse strand, counting down.
CACACTGCGTGGGTACAGTACGTTCCAACCGCATCGGCCTGCCGAAACATGAAATTCAAGCACCTGTCGAGCGCGGCACAGTTCGAGCATTCCGACAAGGTATGTGTATACAATTTTATTGTGCTCTTTTTATTGATTAGTCTGTTTTATTTTTATTATATATCATGTTTTTTATTGATGAGTTTAGTTTATTTCTATTACATATTATGTTTATTACATTATATTATATTTCATTATATTTTATTACATTTTCTTTTCAGAACTGCAACTGAAGATGCCGACAACTAAATTCTCATTTTTGTTGTTTGTTGTTGTTGTTGGTTTTTTGTTGTTGTATAACTGAATACATATACAATACAATTTATAATAATAAATAAACAGGTGTCTATCCCTCACATTGGTATGTTTCTGTGTGTAATCAGTGTGTGAACATTTGAAATATTCTGACACTGAGCATTATAGTAGTAGTAGACTCAGCTGAATTGATGTTGAATTGAAGTTTATGTATTGTCTGTTTTAGCATTTTCAATCTGTCAGTGTGCTTCACAGACCATGATACTGCTAATATTTTCTTTGCATTTTCAGAATTTTCAAGATTATTTAGCTGAAAGCTGCTGTGATGAGGACCAATGTGTGTGGTGTCATTTCATGTATCAATAAATATCATAAATCAAAACTCTATGATCAGATAAGACATTTTTATCTCTGACAGCTTACATGTTGCTTTCTGTTGTAGGTGGAGTCAGTGTCCTCAAGTGGATGGACAAGAAACCAGTCCACCTGATCACCACAAAGATGGACCCGACAGAAATGAAAGAGGTGGTGTCACGCAGCGGGAGAAAAAACAAGCCTGTGGCAGTCCAGGACTACATCCAGAACATGGCAGGTGTGGATAAGAGTGACCAGCTGATGGCATACATGCCTCTAAACAGGAAGACCATGAAGTGGTGGAAGAAACTTTTCTTCCATTTGTTTACGCTGTCCCTGATTCAGGCATACATTTTACACAACAAATTTCACCGCATTGAGGGGCAGCGTAAGTTTTCACTCAAGAAGTTTGTGGTGGCTGTGGGCAATGCTCTTGCAGAGAGATACCACAGCACTCCTGCAGCTGCTCCTGTCCCTGTTCCTGCTGCTGTGCCAGTTGCTGGTCCTTCTACTGCACCTGTTGCTGGTCCTTCTGCTGCACCTGTTGCTGGTCCTTCTGCTGCACCTGTTGCTGGTCCTTCTGCTGCACCTGTTGCTGGTCCTCCTGCTGCGCCTGCTGTTCTACCCCGACATGCTCCTGCTCCTCCCATGCCTACACCGGAGACCCGCCTGGCTGGTGGACATTACCCCAGTCGGATTGGCCAGTACCAAACTGGCAGAACCAAATTCAGGGATTGTTTTGTGTGCACTGCGCGGGCTGCACGCCAACCTGATGTTGCGAAGCGACGCCAGACACCAAACTGCTGTGAAAAGTGTGGGAAAGCACTCTGTGTGGACAAGCCAGCCTGGGGGAAGGATATTTCCTGTTTTCAGGTGTACCACACAATAAAAAACTATACAGACTATTGACAAACTGAATAACTCTTGTGTTAGTAAGTGTTAGGTTTCTCTGGATATTTTTTTCTGTGTGGGGGTCAACTTACGTAAGTACATATGTGTATTCCTTGGCCTGTTTACTTGTCAGTGGTGTGAAAACTGTAAGTACATGTTTTTTCATGGTTTGTGTTGTATTTGTGTGAACAAAAACATTCTCTGGACCAGCCTAGTCTTCATTATGTGGAGTGACACTCCTGCGGTCTGCATAATTTTGATACCAGAAAAAGGGTCATTTATACCTCCCATCTAAATCAGACATTTTTCACATGAAACACTTGAAACTTTGCACTGTAGTGCACCAACATGTCAACAATAAATCCTTAAATTTTCATGTATTTGTGTGGAGTATTTTTTTTTTAATGATTTTTGTTCTAACCAATACAAATGGCCAGTATACAGAAGCAAACATAGGAAAAATCCCCCCGTGGGGAGTGAGTTAACAGAGAATAACAGCTTTTTGTAGTTACACAGACAGACACCAAATCTTCTGACAGTTAGTTATACAGACTAAAGTCTCAAGTGATAAATGATCAGTCCTTCCTTGTTATTGTTATTACATTCACACAAAACATAGCATACATGTGCATTAATGCTAGTTGCTACAGTCTCGGTCATGTACAATCAATTCCCCCTTCTTATAATTGTTATATACACACAACATAGTAGGCCTATATATCATACACCTGCAAACATAACACATAGTGCATGACAGTAGGCCTTAAAACACACATGTATACATGCACACGCTTACACACAAACACATCCAAGAATTTCTTACCTTCAGCATGGACTTGGGCCCTAGACATGTTCGGATCACGTCTGCTATAGTCTGAAACACACACCATATCATGCTGGCTAAGTATCAATACAACAGAAGCGTCTATACAGAAGGGGGGGGGGGGGGGGGGGACCTGTTACTGTTTAAAGCCCAGCCGACTGTGCAGAGCCATACCAGGGCTACAACCATTCAAAACATATAATATACAATACTTCAACAGGAAAATGAAAAGAAAATTAAGTACACATATCAATGCATTCGCGCACATTTTCTAAGGAGATGCCCTGGCGTTGATCGCTCCGTCCAATTTATCACACATGGGGATTTAAAAACAAACCTGAATACAAGTTAAACATAAATAACGACACCGAAAGATAAAAAAGGGCCTAACTTACCTAAAATTGCTTATGCATATCTACCTCCCTAGAGCCAAAACTGCACATGTGTACCTAATAGGCAATCCCATGAGAAAGTATGTAAGACTTTAATTGAACACATACAGGTGAATGGACCAGCGAGGCAGAAAATGATAGGAAGAAATGACAGAAAGCAAAGGAATAAGGCAGAAACAAAGAGATTGACAGAAAAGAGGAAATTTCTAGCACAATTTCCAAAAGGTGGGGATACTATTTTAAATATAAATAGTATTTAAACTGAAAGAGCCCCTGGCATCCCCACAGGGGTGAGGGGGAAATTATTTTAGTATGTATAACCTACTTTATAAACAATACGCATTTTTTTTTTTTTTTTAGGCATGCAACCCTGATTTCATGGGGGGAAAAGTGAAAATGTGATCATCCAGTTTTCTTTTTTTCTTTTAACAGTGTTGACTGTTGATCACATGGAAGTTGCTTCACCCACACTGTGCAGGTGGCATGCCACTACACTACCTACATTCTGTCTTTGGTGAATGTACATGCTGGGTGTTTCATGTTTTTATGGGATAGGCCCAGTAATCCAAGTGGGTAAACATTCTAACTAGAGGTCCAGGGCTTGATCTGTCTACACATCTCTGTCTGGAGGGTAAAGGATGAAGATTGTTCCAGTCTCCCAGGTTAACATGACTGCAGACCTGCCAGTGCCCAAACCCCCTTCATGAGCATGCAGAATTCTATATATAGGCATATATATATATATATATATATATATATATATATATATATATATATATATATATATATATATATATATATATATATATATACTGCAGACCTGCCAGTGCCCAAACCCCTTCATGAGCATGCAGAATTCTATATATAGGCATATATATATACACTACGCACAAAAAGTTAAGGATCACTTGCACAAAAATTCATAACTTTCAAAATAAGAAAGCCAATGCGTTGAAGTTTGGCAAACATTTAATTCCATGCTTTAGTGATAACGATACACAATTGCCTTCAATTTCGAGCAATCGTTTGGTGTGTACATTTGATCAAAGTGGGTACGTATCGAAATTTGATTTCCCAAAGTCATTGAAATCACAAGACAGGGCATTCTGATGCTCCCAAAAGTTCAGTAATGCGTGTAACCGCCATGGCTGTTCTGGCACTCGACGCAGCGAGTCCTCATCGAGTTGACCAGGTTGGTGAAGATCCTCTGTGGAAGCGCCTGCCACTCAGCCTGCAGCATCTGGTAGAGGTGTTGGGCATCCCTGGGAGGGGGGTGTTGCTCCTCACTTTGCGATCCAGCTCATCCCAGAGGTTCTCAATCGGGTTGAGATCGGGACTGCATGCTGGCCACTCCATTCTGTTGACTCCAGACTGCTGCAGGAAGTCGTTGACCACCCTTGCCCTGTGGGAGCGAGCGTTGTCATCCTGGTAGACAGCCGTCGGTCCCATCTGCTGCAGTGTAGGCACAGCCAGCGGTCGAAGGATCTCATCCCGGTATCTGAGGCCAGTCAGGTTATCCTGTACATGATACAAGGGTGTTCTGTGGTGAAGGCTGAAGACCCCCCAGACCATTACAGAACCTCCACCAAAGGCCACCTTTTCTTGGACAGTGGTGTCAATAAAGCGTTGCCCTGGGCGCCTCCAGACCCTCAGTCGGCCGTCGTTGTGGTTCATGGTGAAGCGTGATTCATCACTGAACAGGACCTGGGACCATTGCTGACGTGTCCACCTCACGTGACGTCTGCAGAAGGCGCAGCGTGCTGCCCTGTGGGCTGGAGTTAAGCGTGGCCGTACAGCTGGGCGACGAGAACGGAGGTTAAACCCATGAAGGCGGTTCCGTATGGTCTGCTGGCTGATGTTGATGTTAGTAGCCACCCTCAGCTGCCTTCGAATGATGCTGGAAGAGGCTGTTCTTGTCTGCAGGCTTGTCGTTCAATGAGACGATCTTCACGTGGGTTTGTCTTTTTCGGTCGACCAGATCTGCGTCTTTCATGGACCCTCCCAGTGGCTGTGAAGCGTTGAATCAGTCTGACAATGACCGAGATGGACACCTGAAGTCGCCTGGCCACTTCTCGCTTGGGAACACCATCTTGGAACCATGCAACAGCTCGTCCCCTCTCAAACTCGCTCAATTTTCGTCGTGGAGGCATTGTCAGATCAGGCCTACTACTTGTGGAATGTCTTCTTATAAAGCCAAGCAAGAGACAGCATCTCACACATAAACAGCAGTGCTTGCACGTGCATAATGGTTTTTCCATCTGGCTTGTGCAATGTGTTCAGGCAGAACGGTCCAAAACAAGGTCCTTTTTCGCAAGTTTCCGCTTTTCCGTTTGCGGCCAAGCTCAGTAGTAGAGAATCTCGTGCAATTTTCGCACTAACACAACATCGCCCACTTACAGCTGAACAAGAATTCATAACAATTTGGCTGGACTGAGAAATAAATAACAGTAGCGAAATGAGTTTATTACGCACCTGTTTTCTCATAGTGATCCTTAACTTTTTGTGCGTAGCTTTATATATATATATATATATATATATATATATATATATATTATATATATATATATATATATATATGTACCAGAATGATTTGTCATGAGGTCCAGTAGTAGTAGGCTACTTATTTAGGCCTAAGTTATTAGTAAACTTACAAGTATCATTTATGAATGAAAAGGATAAGGTCTGTCTTCAATTCAATTGGCCCTGTCGTGTAAAACTAATTTAAAAAATCATACGCCTAAAGCTTATTGTAGCCTACATCAATATTTTAAAAGAAAAATAATTCGATTGTTCTCATGAAAATGTATCGGCCTAACGTTCACTTCAAGATTTCTGTCATACTACTCATGAACCTAAATATGCCTTTACGGCTTTAGAAATAAGTTCTGATTCAAATGTAAAAGTAACGTTCAAAACAAAATGGGCACTCTAACACACGCTCACAGACTTAACACCGTCAAAGGCGACTTAAATACACGCGTGTTAGCCATGATCTTTCACAAAATCATATTATTCCACACCAACCAGTCCAAAGCATTGCGAATGTCTGAGAATATCTTCGATTTTCGAGCTTGTTATTTAATAATGATGATGGCAATAATAACACCAATTACAGCTACATCAATAATAGTAATGATAATATTAAAAAGAGTAAATTTGAAAGCGATCGTCTACTTTTAATTAACCGAGCGAAGAACTGCTCGTTCAGACACGCCGGGTTCTAGAACATGCCGGAATCCAAACATGGCGACAGCCAGGCAACATGCGACTCACCTTTCCAGCAGCAATATTTCCCAGCTGCACTTTTCGGCCGGACTCGCGCCGGGTATTCTGATCTGAAACAACAAAAGAACGATTATTCGTTTCATGAATTTAAACATGAACAAAAACAAGAACATGATCGAAATGGGAAAAGGATCACTTACTGAGGACTATAATTTGAGTCATGCTGGTTAGTGGAGATTTCTGTAGTGATCGATCAGTGCCCTCTGGTAGAGAGGAATGCTTACTCTTGACAATATGTACGCTTGCACCCACGAGTTACTTCCTTCCTCTTCTCTCTCTCCTCTCTCTCTCCCTCTCTCTCTCCTCCTTCCCCTGGCGTTTGAAATATAAAGTTTTGTTAAACAATGTATGTAGATGTGTGATTTTGATGGTTTGTTATGCCCCTTTTGAGGGGCTATGACCTGTACGAGAAATCTGAATCTGAATCTCTCTGAATTAGAACGAAACAACCAACCCAACCAACGAACCAACCAGCCAACCAACCAACCAACCAACAAATGAAAAAATAAACTAACAACAACAGACACACTCAAAACAACCAATCAACAAAAACAAAACAAAACAACACACACAGAAACAAAAACAAAACAAAATATATTATTACGTGATTAGCCTACTTGCAAACAGCTTCATTTTACCAACTTACTATCAAACCAGCTGATAAACTGACAATTTACACCATGTTTTAAAATTAACCGATCATAACTATTTTTCTCCTACTTATATAAAAAAAAAAAAAAGGGAAGTTTTGCTGATTTTCCTATAAATTTTGTATTTGTTATTTGTTTGTTTGTTTTTTTATTACCGTGTTACGTTTACACTTGACAAAGGCCAGTTGGCCGAAAATTTGCGTCTATCTTGTCTGGTTGTATTAATTTAAATTCGCGTTCTGATTCTATTTTCACATTTTTCTGGTTCCTGTTTGCTTGAACGCTGGTATTCACAATTATTTTGGATAACTATTTTTCTTTCAACAATAAACTTAACCCTTTCACTCCGGCAGCCTGTACATAAGCCGCAAAAATGTAACCCTTTCACGACCTCACCCTATCCACCAGCTTCTTGCAGAAAGCTGGTGGATAGGGTGAGGGAGTGAAAGCGTTAAGATTCTGCTTTGCTATTATGGCTGACAATGCAGGATGCTGATGGACAGGGTGAGGGAGTCAAAGGGTTAAGAACAGTACGACTGATTGACTGATAGATAGATTTTTTTTTATCAGTATGTGTGAATGATGACCATTGTGTATGCAAATTTCCGCCTCATTGAGAGATAATTACCTCCCTTGATTTGAAAAACCGTGATTCACGTTTGGTTCAGATCAGTTCACAGATAGCTAAGTAGACCTATGTAAGCTCTCCGTCTCTTTGTCTGTCTCTCTGTCTCTGTCCTTTATCTCTCTGTCTCTCTGTCTTGTCTGTTTCTCTTGTCTGTCTCTCTCTCCGTTTCTCTCTCGCTCTCTCTGTTCCTCTCTCTGTTCCTCTCTCTCTCTCTCTCTCTCTCTCTCTCTCTCTCTGTGCGTGTGTGTTTCTTTGCCGTAAATTTCGTTTATAAATAGACACACGCACCAGACACACCATTCTTTCAATCGATAGGCAAACAGAATGAAAGAAAAATGACGGGGAAAAGATAATATGAAAATTGCTTTTGCAGACTGTCTGCGTCTCGTCACACCGTATACACGAATGCAAACACACACACACACACACACACACACACACACACACACACACACACGCACACACACACACACACACACACACACGCACGCACACACACACACACACACACACACACGCACACACATGCATGCACATACACACGCTTACACACACACAAACACACACATACACATACACATATACACACGCATAATATACAATACACACACATATATACATTGATTATATATATATATATATATATATGCATATCTATGTATGTTTACTGTGCGGACCATTTCGGAAATACTGAAGTAGATTTGAAACCGATTCCAATATTGAATTAAGCAAACTAAACGAGTAAAGAAAGAAAAAAGGAAGGAAAGAAAGAAAGTAAAACGAAAGAAAAACGAAGAAAGAAAGAAGGAAAGAAAGAAAAACCCCATTCACCCTTTTCACAAAGAACATAGCAGCATGTTGAAAAGGGATGCACGAACAGGAACAAATTTCGGCCAAAGTAACCGGCACGTAACATGGGTCGTCCGTGGCGGTCAGTATTGTGTTTCTTGTTAATTTTGGCTTGTGGCTTTGGGAAATCAGGCCCGATGGCCGCAAGGAGTTTCAGTTTCAGTTTCAATTTTTCAAGATGATGTCTCCGCGCTCAGAATGAATTTATATGAACTATCACCACAGGTGCCATGTAATGGAGAAAATGCAGAATGATCACGGCACACGCCTTAAGCCTGCACATAAACCCATGAGCTGGCCAGGTCCTGAGGTCCTACGAGATAGTTCCATAGCCCTGAGGTCGTAGGGGAGTGAGGTGGCAGAGACCTCAACTTTTTCCGGGGCGGCCAACACCACGAGGGTGGCGCCCATCCCCTCTCCCTTGCTTTAAATTCATGCTAATATTTACTTTTTTTTTAAATTTTTTTACCAAGACTTCAGAAAGGAAAGAAGACTAATTGGTTTTCAAGGGTGGGGCCTGGGAAATCAATCTATCTCTTCAAAATCAGCCGGGCAATGCCTTGTTCTTCACGATTTTCAACTGCCGTGGGATCTTTAGCATGCGCAGCCAGAAGGCACACGGGTCCGACTCGTTTTTCGTCCCGTTCCGAGGGACTAGACGTTCAGTCAGATTTTCTGGTGAAACTGAGGAGAAAAGTCGAGGCCTCTACGGGGAGCGAACCCTGGAACCTCAAATTTAGTGACTGGCAGGCGAACGTCTGAACCATTGTGCCGCTTCTGCCACAAGGAAAGACCGCGCAGTGTACATGTAGACGGGCGTGAAGACGTTGTCTTTCCCGTAGGAACAGTCCGTACATGTATACCTGCCTACGGGAATCACCGTTCGTCGTCGGCCTCTTTACATCTCAGGAGATGATAGTCTGCACCAGGAGGCGTTGTGGTCATGACATGCACTTTCTGCTGTGGCTGTGCAGGCCGATTCTTGAGTGGCAATCTCTGTCACATCTGCCACATACAAACTGAGTCGCTGTTGTTTGGTTTCTGGAACGTCGCTTGCGAAGAGCCCTTTTCTCATCTGCGCTTTCTGCTCTCCTCCTCTCCGCATTCACAACGCCTTGCTGAACGGCTGTCCTCCATGCCGCCCTGTCGTCCGCCAGAGTCTCCTAAGAGCCTGGGTCAATCCCTGAGCTTCTAAGGTCCCTTTTGCATGCGTCTACAAAGCGTACCTGTAGGCGGCCTTGAGTTCGCTTCCGGTTTGCGAGTTCCGCGTAGAGAACGTCTTTTGGTATGCGTCCATCCTCCATTCGACGCACATGGCCAAGCCAGTATAATCGGCGTTGGCTTAGGAGGGCAAAAATGGTCTGTAGGCCCGCACGACGGAGGACCTCTGTGTTGGTCACCTTGTCTTGCCATCGGATGCCGAGGATGCGTCGCAAACAGCGGAGATGGAAAGTGTTGAGCCTCTTTTCTTGGCTGGCGTATGTGGTCCAGGCTTCACCAGAGTAGAGAAGTGTGTTCAACACACATGCTCTGTACACCTGCATTTTGGTGTTCGCAGTGAGAGAACCGTTGGACCAGACCCGCTGGTTTTTAGACGTTGTCTTTCCCGTAGGAACAATCCGTACATGTATACCGCTACGGGAATCACCGTTGCCTACGGGGTTTAGACGCGTCTGAAATCTTTAGGCGCGCTCCATACATAACTCCCCTGCTGGCAGGTCGGAAAAATGGCAAACTTGGGATCCTTTTTCTGGGCGTGTCAGACCTAGCTGGAGAGCAAAATGGGCTGTGTTTGGGGCGTCATGCCTGGCCACTTTCGCGGCCTTTCAAACAACCCCCTGTGGTTGAAAAGTAAAGCAACGTTGGAAGCTTCCGACTTCTAACTGTTGAGACTATAGTAAGGGGAAAGGAGATGACATGATGAAATGGCTATCGAGTGGTGTCAGGAGCTTGGGAGATTATTGTCCGGAGAGTGGCGGGGCATTGGTGCTTTGGGTCCCATCCGCACCCTCGGGTATTTCTTGTTAACTTGGTTGACGCGTGTGGTCAACAAACAAACAAACAAACAAACAAACAAACAAACAAACAAACAAACAAACAAACAAACAAACAAACAAACAAACAAACAAACAGCAAAAACAAACAAACAAACAACAAACAATTTAAACGGCAGAATGTCCCCCTCCGCAGTCCAATTTTGGTTGACATGTCGAGCATGTCCCTCTTTGTTTTATTAAAAGAAGATGCCTTGAAGCTTGCATTTTAACGTGTCTACTAAAGTCAATGGAAAGCTAGAGGAAAAAAGAGCACCAGGTAGACCCTGGCAGAAAATTTTGGAAGAATTTGTGGAGTGGATGAAGATAGAGAGGGTGGGAGATGTACTTGCGGTAAGAAAAGATAGATTCGTATGGAGGGCCAGAATCACCAATGCCGTGACTTAAATCATTAGATCACTAAAGTTGGTTGAAAATCGAGGCTAGTCATGCGTGCTTGGATTACAGTAAGTAGCTCGCGGAGCCACTAAGATATATTCTGTATGTACATGTACAGCGAATGCATGACGTTTCAGTTTCAGTGTAAAAGTTTATCGAATACCATGCAATGCTATACGTGATAAATGTCATACGTCTACATCAGAGTTTTGACGTCAATTTTCTGTCACCTCCCCATTCCACAAAAATCTTTGTTCAGAACCGAATGTGGCATGAGAAGTAGAATGTTCGGAGAAGAGACAAAAAGTTTAGAAGATACTTAGAGATGCAATGCAAAAGCTAACTATTGTCGTGATTTTGTGAACGTGAAAGAAAATTCAACCCAAATGTTTTTCTTTTTTCTTTATTTCATTGTTTCTGCATACCATGATCGTGTGAAGTTTCAACTGTGTTTGTAATTATAACAATAGCTTTGATCTAGACTACGGTACTTATAGTATTGTGTTGTGCGTTAGCTGTGGACCTAACATAATTAACAAAGGAGTGCAACGTATCGTATATCGCAGTGAGTACAGAAAATTCTGTCTCTGTCTGTCTGTCGGTCTGTCTGTCTGGTTGGCTGCCTGTGTGTGTTGGTGTGTGTGTGTGTGTGTGTGTGTGTGTGTGTGTGTGTGTGTGTGTGTGTGTGTGTGTGTGTGTGTGTGTGTGTGTGTGTGTGTAATCATCCCGTTTTTTTTCGCTTTATGTTTTTGTCACCAGTATTATTATCATCATCACCACCAGCATCACCCGCTTCTTCGTCGTTTGTCTTTTTCTGGTTAAGTTTCAGTCGTATTACGCATTACGAATGCAATGTCCGTTTATCCATCATCTCCATTCACGTCTATGTCTTCGACTATGGTCTTCCAATACCCCGTCCATAACCCCTTTACACACACACACACACACACACACACACACACACACACACACACACACACACACACACACACACACACACACACACATATATATATATATTTATATATATATATATATGTGTGTGTGTGTGTGTTTGTGTGTGTGTGTATATGTGTGTGTGTGTCTGTGTGTGTGCGTATGTGTGTGCGTATGTGTGTGTGTATGTGTGTGTGTGTGTATGTATGTGTGTGTGTGTGTGTGTGTGTGTGTGTGTGTGTGTGTGTGTGTGTGTGTGTGTGTGTGTGTGTGTGTGTGTGTGGCCTGTTTGTTGATTGTCGTCTGTATGCCTGTAAAGTTTGTCGTGATCTTTGTCTACATTTTGCTTTGTTTTTATATATATAAATATTATATAAATATATAATATATATAATATAAATGTGTGTGTTGTGTGTGTGTGTGTGTGTAGTGTGTGTGTGTGTGTGTGTGTGTGCTCTCCCTGTGGGTCTGTCTCTTCCTCTGTCTCTGTCTCTGTCTATGTATGTGTGTGTAAGACTAAGAGAGAGAGATAGAGAGAGAGGGAGGGAGAGAGAAAGAGAGAGAGAGGGAGAGAGAGAGAGAGAGAGAGAGTGATTCACAAATTAAGATATTTGTCACTCATTGAGCCAAGTTGTCTGTCTGTCTAGTCTGTCTGTCTGTCAGTCTGTCTGGCTCTCTAGTCTAGTCTGTCTAATCTAGTCTGTCTGTCGAGTCTGTCTGTCTAATCTAGTGTGTCAGTCTAATCTAGTCTATCTTTCTAGTCTGTCTGTCTAGTCTGTCTGTCTAGTCTGTCTGTCAGAATGAATGTCTGTAGGTCAGCCCATGCCTGTAATTGTCTGTCAGTCTGTCTGTCTGTCTGTCTGTCTAGTTTTCTGTCTAGTCTGTCTGTCTAATCTAGTCTGTCTAGTCTGTCTGTCTAATCTAGTCTGTCTAGTCTGTCTGTCTGTCAGAATGTCTGTAGGTCAGTCCATGGTTGTAATTCACTAATTGTCTGTCAGCCTGTACTTTTCCCTGTCAGTAGTCCTGGCGTCTCTGTTTCTTCCGCCTCCCCCTCTTAGTCTTACTGTCTTCTATAAATCAAACAAATGTACTTTTTATCCAGACAGTGTACTGTCTGTCTGTCTGTAAAATTCACTTCAATCCCCCCCCCCCCCCCCCCACCCAGTGCCCTGTTGGGGAGCATTTGTACCATTTCCATACTGACCAGCATACGAAAAGAGGTGCCATCAATTCGTAACTTTAATCTTCCCAGAAATATCATTCAATATTCCTTGTTCCTTCCATTCAGAGAACGCTGATATGAAACGATTCGTCATTGTCGTGTGCGTGTATATGTATATGTGTATGTGTGTATCTGATTTCCCTGTCAGTCTGTCTCTACTCTGTCTCTGTCTGTCTGTCTGTCTGTCTGTCTCCCTCTGTCTGTGTGTAAAATTCACTTAAATTCTGTCAGTGTCCTGTTGGTGAGCATTGGTACCATTGCTACACTGACCAGCATACGGAAAGGAGTGCCATTAATTCGTAACTCTAGTCTTGCTAGTAGTATCATTTAATATTCCTTGTTCCTTCCATTCGGGGAACGCTGATTTTAATAGATTCGTCATTGTTGAGTGAGTGCGAGTGCGTGTGTGTATGCGTGTGTGTATGTATGAGAATGTGTGTGTCTGCTCTCCCTGTCGTCTGTTTCTGCCTCTGTCTCTATCTATGTCTGTCTGTCCGTCTGTCTTACATTGCAGGGTCCCAATTTTCCGATTTTTCTCGGAAATACGAGAACATCCACAGGCTGCTTCCGAGAAAAAAAAGTGTTTTCTATGAAAGAAAAATTCGACTGATAATTTTTTTTACTTCTGCGAAACAGTCGGCTGTTTGTCAGGCTGTTTCATCTTTCGTAGCAGACGACGAAACTTCGAGAAGGGGGATAAATCCAGTATCATTTTCTACTAAATTCTCTTCCAGTGTTTTTGTGTCAGGCGCGGTTTGTTTTCAGAACCGATTGCAAAACTTTTGAAGAGTGTGACCATGTCTCGAGTCGATATTGTGAAGAGAGGGTCTGCCACCGCAAACACGTTTGACAAAGACTGCAGAAATAAGCGGCGCTGGGAGTGGATTTCACGAAAAATTGATGTCATGGAAATGAGCACATGGCTTTCAAAAATAGCAGAGGCTGGCATAGCCTACTGTGTCTTGTGCCGCTGTGAAGTCAATTAAAACAATTATAGTTGAGCAGGCATCCACAAACTTTCAGACCCTTTCAAGTCAAAGAAGCACCAGAGGAGGCAGAAAACTACAAATAACCTTGCAGCTGTTCAGTCAAGGTTGCTGTTTAATGTTTGTTGGAGTATCCATTAGAAAAATATCAAATTATTTTTCTTGAAATCTGACACCAATGTGTATAAATTATAATTTGCTTCAGTCTAAAGGATCATAAAGAAGCCTGAAGTTGTGCCTGATAGCGTCAGATTACACTATTTTGCATCTAATTCAAAAACATTTTCTGGGGGAGCATGCCCCCGTACTCCCGTAGATTTTAAGAGATTTTTTTTCATTTGGCTTTTGGAGGCCTGTGTCTGTCTCCCCCCCCCTCTCTCTCTCTCTCTCTCTGTCTGTCTGTCTGTCTCAGTCTCTGTAGCATTTTTTTTAAAGGAGCTGAACCAGTATTTGGAGCAGAACGACCCGAAAAGAGAAAATGTTCAATGAAGATAGTTCTAGATGTTCTGGATGATTTTTAACCCATTTTCAAGTAAGGCATTTGACTTAACATGCATGGATTTTTCCAGTTCATGAGACCAGTTCTCAGCCTTGCGAAACAAGAAGACAATATATACATATATAATATACATACATACACACACAGTCACGTTCTCGAATTTTCAAGAATTCATCTTTCCATTTTTGCAACACTTCAGGTAAAACCAGACTAAGTTTCATTTAAACATTTTGAGCGTTGTGATTGATATTTAGGTAAAAATGGTTGGTTCACTGCCTAAAATAATCAACAATGAATGTTTGTCACATTTCAGTTCTTTTCCCTTTTCGTAATTGTTCCTTTCGTTTTTAATTGCCATAGGTGTAAAGACGAAAAAGTCGTACAGATGTCGAGATAAAAATCATTTGGAAAAAAAAAAGCTGCGTTGTTTAATTTTTTTGTCAGCTGCACGGAGATTTGCAATGAGAAATGCGACTGTTAGAAACAAATGTTTATAATCATTTTTTTTTTTTTTTGGTATGAAACGGAAGATAATAGAATGGCTTCACAATATTGTTTTGTCATCTGTCTCTTTCAGTGAAAAAAACAAGCAAACAAAAGCAAGCAAACAAAAACTTAACACCCCTCCCCCTTCCAGAAAACAAGGTGGGGATGGTGGTAGGGGTAAGCAGAAAATAATTCTTATTGAACAGTGATGTATGTGAGAGTGTGGAGAGAGTTGATGATAGAATGAGGCTACATGAGTGTGTGGGTGTGGAGGTTTTCAGATAAATCTGACTGAAATTTGAATCACACATTCCGCCTTAAAGGAAGTTTGCGATCATACAAGTTTCCCTAAAAGAGCAGTAGTTGCATTTTCGAGGTCAGAGACAGATAAAACGTGAAAAAGAGCTCAGAAATGAAGATTCTAGTTTGTGTTCTTTGACTATCATTTGTGTGTGTGTGTGTGTGTGTGTGTGTGTGTGTGTGTGTGTGTGTGTGTGTGTGTTGTGTTGTGTGTGTTGTTGTGTGTGTGTGTGTGTGTGGTGTGTGGTGTGTGTGTGTGGTGTGACTGACTCTTTACTTCTCCTTTCCTTTTGTATTTGTCTTGTTTTTTGTATGAATAACAGCGGAAATTGAATGGGATGCTTTCTCGCTGGTCCCACATTTTTTTGTTTTTTGTTTTTGTTTTTGTTTTGTGTGTGTGTGTGTGTGTGTGTGTGTGTGTGTGTGTGTGTGTGTGTGTGTGTGTGTGTGTGTGTGTGTGTGATCCCCTTTCCTCGCCCTGTTTATCTTCTGATCTGGATGTTCAGCCGTGACAAGGTAGCGAATTCTTACGTACGATTGAAGGATTGAGGTAAGATGTTCCCTAAGACAGCGTAATGAGAAAGCCAGAGATCACATATTATGGACAGAATATTTGCTTTTCAGTCTAGGATTCTTTTTTAAAAAATTTTTTTATGCCCTGTCTCCATTTCTGATGAAGAAAAGGGCAGAATGGTTGCTGTTGAATAGTGACGTGTGTGTGGGTTCATCAGGTGGGTGGATATGGGTGGATGGAGAATGGCTACTGGGGTAGATGGAGGCGAGTGTGCATGCATACGATTTTTGAATAGATTTGACACGCATTTATGTCACACTGTTACTGTTGTTGTTGTTTAAAGCCCAGCTGACTGCGTAGTGTCATATCAGGGCTATAGCTGTTTCAAAACGTTCAAAACTTCAACAGGAGAGAGGAAGAAAAAAAAAAGAAAGAAAGAAAAATAAAAAAGAAGAAAAGGAAAGAAAATTAAGTACACACATCGATGCACTCGCGCACACAATCTAAGGACACGCCCCTGGCGCCGACCACTCCGTCCAATTTATCGCCCAGGGGATTTAAAAAACACACCTGCATACAAATTTATGCACACCTAAGGACACCAAAACATGTAAAAATGGGCCTAAATTACCTAAAATTTCTTCTGCATGTCTTACCTCCGTGGAGCCAAAAATGCACTTAATACATGTACCCAATTATCAGTCCCAAGAAAAAAGTATGCAAGACTTTATCGAACACATACAGGTGAATAGACCAGCAAGGCAGAAAATGATAGGAAGAAATGACAGAAAGCAAATGAACAAGGCAGAAACAAAGAGAGTGAAAGAAAAGAGGAAATTTCTAGCACAGAATTTCCAGAAGGTGGGGACACTATTTGCACCGAAAGAGTCTCCGGCATCCCTACGGGGGGGGGGGGGGGGGGGGGGTATATCACACAATAGTGATGTCACAAGCAGAGTGCAAATATTCCAACTGACCGAAAAAGAGAGATGAATTTCTACGGACGAGAGGTTAGCAAAAATTGACCGGCAGAAAGGCTCAGAGAAGACATGTCATTGATTTTGCGTTTCGACTCTCGTGTGATTACCCTCCTGCTTTCTTCTTCCCCCCCGTGTTTGTCTTCCCTTTCTTCTGATGACAAGAATTGATTATTGAATACAATGATTTCTCGCAGCTGTTTCTTGTCTCCCTTTGCTTCTCTCCCACCTCCTCCCCCATCCCCTAGTTTCCATTTCCTCAGGAATTATGGCTTGACAGGTGACACGCTGGCGAAATGTCACTTATTATTGAAGTAAGAGTTGCCTTTCCTTGAAGCCAGCACAATGAGGAAGTCTGGGTCTCGTCATATTGTTGATGCTTACAGGCTCTGGCCATTGCTTTTTATGTGTCTTGGGACCATTTTTTCCTGTATCTTTCTTCTTCATAAAGGCAAATAAGAGAGAGAGAGAGAGAGAGAGAGAGAGAGAGAGAGAGTTGAACAGTAATTAACATGTATTTTGGTGTGTAAATTTGTTGTTTTTTTGTTTTGTTTTGTGTGTGTGTGTGGGGGCGGGGGCGATAGTGTATGTATATATGTATGTATGTATGTATGTATGTATGTATGTATGTATATATGTATGTATGTATATATGTAGACCTATGTATGTAGGCCTATGTATGCATGTATGTATGTGTGTGTGCGTGTGCTTGTATGTTTGTGTGTGTATGTGTATATATATATATGTGTGTGTGTGTGTGTGTGTGTGTGTGTGTGTGCGTGCGTGCGTGTGTGTGTGTGTGTGCGCGCGCGCCTGTGTGGGTGTGTGTATGTGTGTGTGTGTGAACATGTTTGTGTGTGTGTGTGTGTGTGTGTGTGCGTGCGCGCGCGCGCAGGAATGTGTGAGTGTGTCTGTGCGTGTGTGAAAAAAGAGAGTAGCGGTATGTGTGTAAATTACGTGTCTGGAAGAATTTTACACACACATATACGTGTCTGGAAGAATTTTACACACAGATCACACGAATACCATCACACAGACCCAGTGACTGTATAGACTCAGCTGAAAGACCAGACGCTAATTAAAATTTCGTTGCAAAACATACAGAAGGGCACATAGCAAGTAAAGAAAAGAAACACGTTTGTTCTGTTTAACCATCTTTATTTTTATTTCTCTTTTTTTTTTACATTTTCTTTTCTCTCTTTTCATATTTTTCTTCCATTGTTTTTCCTTTTTTCCCTTTTCGCTTTAATAAGAAAGGAAATTGAATTGTGTGTTTCGTAGCAATTCCTATTCTCTTTTATTCACCCCCTTTCTTTCCCCTTTCCTCCCCCCCCCCCCCCAGCTGTCTTGCCCTCCTCCCCTTCCTCCACACACCCTGTCCATGATGTAGTGGCTTGATGGGCGACAAGCTGGTGGGGAAATGTCACAGGTGATTGAGGTCATGTGTAAGAGCTGTCTTCTCCTACAGACGGTATAACGAGAAAGTAAAGGATTACGTCATATTATGGATTTACGTCATGTTATGGATTGACGTCATATTATGGCTAGACTCCTGGTAGGCCTATTTGTTTTTCAACATGCGATTACATCTCAAACCGAACCAGCCAGTGATTAGTTGATATTTTGGTTGATGCAGCAGACATCTTGCTTTTGCACACGATTCAACCATGACCTTCCGAAGGAACGGAGTCGCATGATCGAAAGAGGCATGTGAATTCTTCTATGGACAAAACTGCTTAGGAAATAGTGCGAAAAAATACGGGATAGATCTAGCCGTCGGAACAACCGGGTGCAATCATGTGGGAAAGATGCGCTTCCAAACTTTCCATGAGATCAGATAGAATATGTTCACATTGGAGATACGATGCAACGCAACGTGATGGATATTAGTTTTAAATTTTCGATCATGTGACTCCGTTCTCTCAGGTCAGAGTTCATACATATACATATGCAAAATGTCTGCCACGTAATCGAAAATATCAACCAATCATTGGCCGGTTCGGTTTGAGATGGAGTCGCATGTTATTTTTCAGTCTAGTTGAGAGGCCTCATTCATTAAGTGTCTCTTTCAGATTTTTATACCGAAAGAACCCCAAGCGTCCCCACGGAGGGAAAGGAAAGGTTGATGAAGACATCAGTGTGAACTTTGGGTTCAGTCTGATATTGAGTCGGTTATGGCTGGTGCATAGCCTCATCAGGATCACTTGCTGCTCTCTAATAATAATAATAATTACAATATTTATATAGCGCAAAATCTTGATAGAAATCAAATCTAAGCGCTGAACATACACATACGCACGCGCGCGCACACACGTACACACACACTCACACATGGCTATAAATGGGGAAAAAGAATAAAAGCAATGGAAAATTATAGAGAGCGTATTATATACAAATATATATTACAATGTGATTCCACTCCGAGCGGAGACAGGCTACAGAGGGGATGAGTGAGGTCAGGATTTTTGGAGAGAAGGTGGTAGTTGTCCATTTTTGTTTGACTTAAGGAGTAACCTGATGATGCTCCTCTTTTTGCTGTAGCTGAAGCTGTTATTTGAATGGTCTTCATGGGCTCCTTTTTTTCTAGATCCTGTACCGTCTCGTTTTCTGGTATCATACAGTGGGCAGGGATCCACTGGAGGACAACTCTTCTGGTTCTTCTGGAAGGCCATGGTCAGGAGGAAGAACTTGTCCTTTTCGAAGTCCTGCAGAACAGAAAGTACAACAGAAAGGAAGACCACCTGGCCATGTGTTATCTGCCGTCTGAAGCAAGGAGGCCGCTTGCATTAGTGCCTCTGCTCGGTAGTTGATGCAAAGTTTGACCGTAGGGACATGATAATTGTGGTTTGAGCTCCTGGAAGTCGATGAGGATACTGGTTCCCCTGTCTTGTCTGGTTGTATTAAATACGCGTTCTGATTCTATTTTCGTATTTTTCTGGTTCCTGTTGGCTTGAACGCGGGCGGTCCCATTTTTTTTTGATGAGCGTACAAACGGTTTTGCGTCAACTTATTTATTTCTGCGACTGCCTCCGAATGTGCATCCCTGTCCGACCTGTCCATTCTATTTCAGACACAGATATGTCAAAGGAAGTGTGTAAACATCCAAGCCGACCTGAAAGGAGATGAATTTTGCTGACGACAGTTTGCAAAACTGACCGGCAGAAATACGGAAACACACACACACACACACAGAGAGAGAGAGAGAGAGAGAGAGAGAGAGAGAGAGAGAGAGAGAGGTTTACTGTTTTTACGTTTCGACTCGTTTGGGATTTTTTACCCCAATTTTTCGTTTTTCGTGTTTTCTTTCTCTTCTTTCGGTGACAGAAATTGAATATTAAATTAGATGATTTCTTGCAGCCGTTTCTACTCTCTCATTTGTTCATCCCCGAAACCCCACATTTCTTGTAATTTCTCTGTGAATTATGTCTTGACAGGTCACACGCTGGCGAAATGTCACTTATCATTCAGGTAAGAGTTGTGTTTCCCTGACGATAGCACAAAGAGAAAGTCTGGGGTCTCGTCATATTATTGATAAGTATAGGTGCCAGTCTTGTTGGGACGTCTTAGGTCCATTTTTCTTTCGTCTGTTTCTTCTTCATAAAGAAGACAAGAACCGGAGTGAAAACAAATTTCTGTTTTTGTAGGTAGTGACATCAGCAGAATAATGCTTTTTCATATCCTGCCCACGCTCGTAGATGATCTACACTAATGTAAATAATACACAATAGAGAGAAAAAGAGAGAAAGAGAATGTGTAGGTTTGGACAGTAATTATCTCTCTATTTCTCTGTTTGTCTCTCTATCTTAGTATTATCTATCTATCTATCTATCTATCTATCTATCTATCTATCTATCTATCTGTCGGTCTGTATCTATTTATCTGTCTGTCTGTCTGCCTGTCTGTCTATCTGTCTGTCCGTCCGTCCGTCCGTCCATCTATCTGTCTGTCTGTCCGTCCGTCCGTCTATCTATCTATCTAATTATCTATCTATCTATCTATTTATCTATCTATCTATCGATGTATCTGTCTATCTGTCTATCTATCTATCTGTCTGTCTATCTGTCTATCTATTTATCTCTATCTCTATTTATTTGCATATCTATCTATCTGTCTATCTATCTATCTGTCTATCTATCTATCTGTCTTTGTCTGTCCGTCCGTCTATCTATCTATCTATCTATCTGTCTGTCTGTCTGTATCTATCTATCTATCTGTCTGTCTGTCTATCTATCTGTCTGTCTGTCTATCTATCTCTATCTATCTATCTATCTATTTATCTATCTGTCTATCTATCTAACAGAAAGAGAGGGGAGAGAGAGAGAGAGAGAGAGAGAGAGAGAGAGAGAGAGAGAGAGAGAGAGCATGTATACAGAAAAGACACCAAATGGACGTAAAGTTTACCCAAACTTTCGGCGGTACACCCACCCTCCTCCTCCTCATCATCAGGTACCTTGCCGCATGGCATTGGCGATCATGGACTTCCATCTGTCTCTATCTCTTGTTGCCTCAAGCATCTCTTCCACCCTCCTTGTCTTTAGCCACTCTGCAAGTCTGTCTACTATCTTCTCCCTGGGTCTACCTGGTGCTGTCTTTCCCTCCAGCTTTCCCGTTGTGACCGGGTGTTCCAATTCCCATTTCCTCATAAAATGGCCTATGAATGTTGCCTGTCTTTTCCTAATCTTCCTTATGAATGTAGCCTACTACTTGTGTCTGCCTCCATCAAGACTGTCGTTTGTTTTCTTTGCTGTCCATGGAACTCTCAACATCCTTATTAGAAACCACATCTTGGCTGCCTCAACCTTGTTCTGGGTTTGCTTGTTGACTGTCCACGCCTCGCAACCGTACAACAGTATTGGTTCTATATAACATTCAAGAACTCTCTTCCTGATGTTAATTGATAGGCATTTGTTGGTAAGAATGCTTTCCATCTTCTTGAATGTTGTTTTGGCTTAGCCGATTCTGCCAGCTATTTCCGATGTGCATCTGCCGTCTGATGAAACATAATTTATACGTATTTTTCTAATTGCAGTTTCTATGGACCACCTGATGTGCTGGCTTGGGTTGGTTCTTTTGATAGAGCCATGGACTCAGGATCTGATATCCTGAATTCAGTTCCGCACGCAACATTAAACATTGGCTTCCGCACCCTATCTACCAACTGCAGAAACTTAACCCCTTGATTCCCTCACCCTATCCACCAACTGCAGAAACTTAACCTTTTGATTCCCACACCCTATCCACCAACTGCAGAAAATTAACCCTTTGATTCCCTCACCCTATCCACCAACTGCAGAAACTTAACCCCTTGATTCCCTCACCCTGTCCACCAAGCTTCCTGCAGAAAGCTGGTGGATAGGGTAGAGGGAATCAAAGGGTTAAGTTTTCGTTTTCTTAGCATGGTTGGCAATGCGGCATAATGGCGGACAGGGTGCCAGAGTCAAAGGGTTAAAGATTGGCCGGCTTGCTGCCCATATCAATGTTTCCATCATTCTGGTGGTGTCAGCTTTGTGTTCATAGGTCTCTCCTCCCCACCCTCCCACCATTTATGCTCCTCTGTTCAAGATCTTGCAGCGCATATGGTTTTGCGCAGGCTCAGGGAGTCTGCCAGATAACTGCTGGCAGATTTGGGTGGAGCGCATATGGAATTGTCCGTGTGTGATGAATCCCTCTTGAACAAACTCCAAACTCTAAAATACTCGGTCGTATCCTTTATCGCTCCAGGCAGCTAACGTCCGAGATATACAAATTAACCCTTTGACTCCACTAGCATCCTGCATTGTCAATCGTGCTAGCAAAGCAGAAACTTAACCCTTTGATTCCCTCATCCTGTCTACCAGCTTTCTGCAGGAAGCTGGCGGATAGGGTGAAGGAATCAAAGAGTTAAGATTTTGCTGTTGGTGGATAGGGTGCGGGAGTTAAAGGGTTAAGGCTTAACGCTTGAAAGACAACACACCGCCCAACATATACGAATTTGTCTAAATGCAATATCTGTGGACCATCTTTCTTTGAATGCTTAGTCTTGGGTATATAACAACAGCACTTCGGATTGATCTTCATTGTAGAATGATATTGAGATATCCTTCCCACAAACCTTATTCAGATTATTCAGCTTATTCTCAAATTTCCTGTCGGCAAACTATCATAAATTATTCTTTATTATCAATTATTGTTTGATTTGATTTGCAGCCTTATACCTGTCACTTTGTCTGTTTGTGTGCATGTGTGTGTGTGTGTGTGCGTGCGTGCGTGCGTGTGTGTTTGTGTTTGTGTGTGTGTTTATTATGAATTATTATTTGATTTGATTTGCCGCCTTATACCTATCAACTTTATGTGTTTGTGTGCATGTGTGTGTGTATGCGTGCGTGCGTGTGTGTTTGTGTGTATGTGGGTGCATGTGTGGTGTGTGCGTGTGTGTGCGTGCGTGCGTGCGTGCGTGCGTGTGTGTGTGTGTGTGTGTGTTTGTGTGTGTGTGTGTGTGTGTGTGTGTGTGTGTGTGTGTGTGTGTGTGTGTGTGTGTGAAATCACACAGCTGTTAACAGACATTAAATGAAAAGTTCCTTTCGTTTGATCACATTTTGTTTTCCATGCACCACAAGACAAGACAAGACAAGACAACACAAGACAAGACAAACACAAACACAACACAACATAATAAATAACATAACATAACACGCACAAGCACAGCACAGCACAGCACAGCACAGCACAGCACAGCACAGCACAACACAATACACAACACAAACACAACACACAGTGCAATACAATAAATGCCAGACAATACATACCAGAATATAATTCTTTATTAATCTGAGTTTGGATCCGATTTTATTGGTTTTTTTTTTTTTTTCTCTTTTTCCTTCCTCTTTCTATCCCACGCCTCCCATTTTCCAATGGTAGAGATGTTATTTAAACTGCATGGGCCACCATACACATCATCATCATCTCTCATCATCAGGTGCCCTGCCGCATGGCGTTGGCGACCATGGACTTCCAACCATCTCTATCTCTCGTTGCCCCCAGCATCTCCCCACCCTCTTCATCCCCAGCCACTCTGCAAGTCCGTCCAGCATTCTCTCCCTGGGTCTACCTGGTGCTCTCTTTCCCTCCAGCTTTCCCGTTGTGACCAGGTGCTCCAAATCCCCCTTCCTCATAAATGGCCTATAAATGTTGCTTGTCTTTTCCTAATCTTCCTTATGAGTGATCTATTTGTGTCTGCCTCCATCATGACTGTCTCGCTTGTTTTCTTTGCTGTCCATGGAACTCTCAACATTCTTCTGAGAAACCACATCTGGCTGCCTCGATCCTGCTCTGGCTTTGCTTGCTGACTGTCCACGCCTCGCATCCGTACAACAGTATTGGTTCTACATAACATTCAAGGACTCTCTTCCTGATGTTAATTGATAGGCATTTGTTGGTAAGAATGCTTGTCATCTTCTTGAATGCTGTTTTGGCTTGGCCGATTCTGCCACCATACACATACGCTGTTCAAAATCTACTTAGCCTACATAAAAATATCAGAAAAAGGAAAATATTATACGACAAAAAATGTAAACAGAGTGGACGAAACAAAACAAAACAAAACAAAACAATAAAGTAAGATATTTGATTAAGAATTCATGAACACGTGTGTGTGTGTGTGTGTGTGTGTGTGTGTGTGTGTGTGTGTGTGTGTGTGTGTGTGTGTGTGTGTGTGGCACGCGCGCGTGCGTGTCTGTGTGTGTATGTGCGTGCGTGCGTGCGTGTGTGCGCGCATGCGTGCGTGCAGTAATTGTAAATGATTACAGCTCTATAAATCCTTAGAGAAGGGAGGTAATAGTTAGTGTGGTTTCTCGCCTTTTATTCATTCTTCTTTTCTTTCCTTTTTTCAAAAATTTATTTTCATTTCTCTGTTGCTTCTTTCAATAATGGAAATGGATACGTTCGTTCACCTTTCCCTTTCTTTCTTCTTTTCAACCCCCTCGTCCCGCAAACTTCCTTCTTCCCTCCCCCCTTCTCCCTCACCCAGACCTCATCTCCCACGTCCTCCATCTCCCCACCATCCATTTGTTTGAGCATCTTGGTTTGTCTAGTTGTATTTGGCTGAAATGTGGTTTCTAAGAAAAATGTTGCGAGTTCCATGGACAGTAAAGAAAACAAACGAGACGGTCTTGAAAGAGGCAGACACAAAAAGAGAACATTCACGAAGAAGATAAGGAAAAGACAACCAACGTTTAGAGGACATTTTATAAGACAAGAGAAATTTGAGCACTTAGAGCACAAGGCAGACCCACGGAAAAAATATCAAATAGTTTTTGCAGAATGGATGGGGACGGAAAGGGTAGGGGATAAACTTGCAGCAACAAAAGATGGATTCGTATGAAGGGCCATGATCGCCAACACCATGCGGCAAGGCACATGATTATTATGGTGGTGGTGGTGGTGGTGGTGATGGTGATGATGATGATGATGATGATGATGGTGGTGATGATGGTGGTGGTGGTGGTGTGATGATGATGATGATGCTGATGATGGTGATGATGATGGTGGTGGTGGTGGTGATGGTGGTGGTGGTGATGATGGTGGTGTGGTGATGATGGTGATGGTGGTAGTGATGATGATGATGGTAGTGGTGGTGATGATGATGGTGATGCTGCTGCTGATGGTGGTGGTGGTGATGATGACGATGATGATGATGGTGGTGGTGGTGATGATGATGGTGGTGTTGGTGATGATGATGATGAGATGATGATGGTGGTGGTGGTAGTGATGGTGATGATGATGGTGGTGGTGGTAGTAGTGATGGTGATGATGGTGGTGGTGGTGATGGTGATGATGATGATGATGATGATGATGATTATGATGGTGGTGGTGTGGTGGTGATGGTAGTGATGATGATGATGATGACGATGACGACGACAGTGATGATGATGATGATGATGATGATTTGTATTTGTTGAATTCTTTCTGATAGGTAATATAAATGACATGTCTCCACCGCTGCCACCCCCACCCCACCCCCCACTTTCCCATTTATAACAGTAAATGTTGGATTGGTTGTGTTTGGCCAGCTATCCCAGTCCTCCATCCCTTTATCCTATACCTTCTTCCGCCCCACTGCCCCAGACAGCGTGTGTGCCATGATAGGTGACGAGCTGGCGAAATGTCGTTCATGATTGATATATAAGAGTTATATTTCCCTGGAGACAGCTCAGCGAGAAAGTCAGGGTTCATTCACACCATGGTTAACAAGAAACGTCCGAGGGTGCTGGATGGGACCCAGAACAACAATGCCTCACCATTAGCCGGACAATTACCTTCCAACTCCTGACGCCATACCGTAACTATTTCACCAAGTAAATTGGGCTGTCTATGCGCTGCATGACCCATTCGGACCCGGTTATCAGTTACCTCGTTTACAAACTAAACGACAAGGTGGGGAGATAACAAATCCCAGGACATAGCCACACAACGCGCACAAGCTAGGTCCATCCCAGCTGCCGGACCAAGAGAGAAACAGGGTGCTCATCATCATCATCATCATCATCATCATCATCAAATGCCCTGCAACATGGCGTTGGCGATAATGGCCCTCCATAACCATCTATCCCTTGTTGCCACAAGCACATCTTCCATCCTGTCCGTCCTCAGCCACTCTACAAGTCCGTCCAATATCTTTTTCCCTGGGTCGACCAGGTGCTCTAATTCCTCTTTAGGGTGTTCATACAATCGCCAAAGCGGCCTATTTTAATTTTTAACTATGTCTGACTTGTCTCTAAAAGGATACTAAGCATGCTGTCTTTCCGAGCTGTCACCAGAACTTTCCCTGCAGTCACCAGGTCGGATTCCCTGAAGCCAGTAGCCAAGCTGCAGCCCAAAGTTAACAAGAAACGCCCGAGGGTGCTGAATGAAAGTCATGGCATTTTGACAGGCTTCGGCCATTCTGTGTTCAGTTTTGACTTCTTTCTTTTTCTTCTGGCCCTTCTTTATACATAAAAATATGATCAAGTCATGCTAACAATTTCCCTTTTTATACAAAATATACTACAGACAATCTAAATTTTGTACTTTTCAAGGTCACTGTGTCCTTGAAGAATCATCAGATGAAATAAAACTTGATATGATGCAGAAAACAATGGTAGACTTTTTATGTTTGATCCAAACTTTGTAAAGATCAATCGGAAAAAGCTGACGTCCGTCTCCGGTCAACTTAAAAAGAATTTCCCCTTAAAATATAGGAGACTGAAGGAAAGAATGTTCGAGAAGTTGAGGAATGGGATGCTGTTTAATTTTTCGAGGCAAGAAAGACAAATGGACCACATGTGATTTTACGGAGCTTTCACTGTAAAATAGACTATCGGCTCCAACTCAGAGTTGAGCGTTGCTATTGGGAAGACCGGGACCACACAGTCAAGTCTCTGCCACTTCATGGATGCGTCATTCAGGGGTGTTGCTCAAGTCTTCTGACCAACGCCGCGGGTGTCGGCTTTAAAAATAACTTTTCTGCTGCACGTACCACGTAATTGAACTGCACAATTAGATGTTGAAGCCCAAAAACCCCAAGGAAGTTTCATCATCATCATCATCATCATCGACATCATCGTCGTCGTCGTCATCATCATCATCATCATCATCATCATCATCATCATCATCATCATCATCATCATCATCATCATCATCGTCGTCGTCGTCGTCGTCATCATCGTCGTCATCATCACCATCATCATCTGCCCTGCCACATGGCGTTGGCGATCATGGCCCTCCACATGCATCTATCCCCTATCGCCGCAAGTACATCTCCCACCCTCTCTGTCCTCAGCCACCCTGCAAGTCCGTCCAATATTTTCTCCCTGGGTCAACCTGGTGTTTTCTTTCCCTCCATCTTTCCAAGGAAGTTTACCGAAGTTTTTCTTCGAACACGCTACATGACACCATGAATTTATAGTTTTTTTCAAAACACAGTAATGCTAAAACTGAATGAACAAATGTCGGCGAAGAGTTTTCTGGCCACAACCTTGATTTATCAGGCGAAGTTTGGGCAAAACATTGAACTCTGTCCTTTGAGATTTCAGCCATGGATGGATGGGAGCAAAGTTGAAAAGTAATCGGGATAAAGTTCATGAACATGCCACGAGAAAGAGGGACTGATGGAAGAGGAGGGGAAGGCAAAAAGGAAACCTGTAATAGGAGTGTACACACATGCACACACGTATATAAACATGAACAGGTGCGCGCGTGCACGCACACACAAGCACAAACACACACACACACAAACACACACACACACACGCACGCACGCATGCACAGTAACAAAACGCACGCACGCCACACACACACACACACACACACAAACACAGAAGTACATATACACACGCGCACGTACATACACATTTGTGCACGAAGTACCACACATGCACGTACATACACACATACACGCATACACACACATACACACACACAAGCACGCACGTACACACGTACATAAACAAGAACAGGGGTGCATACGCACACACACACATTTTTAAGTATAAACACACGCGCATGTACATACACGGACACGCGGAAGCACCCTCCCACACACACGCGCGTTCAAACTCGCAGATAAAGGGAAAGACACACACACTTACGCACGCTAGCTTGCACGAAAGCTCCCACCCTCTCACACACACACACACACACACACACACACACACACACACACACACACACACACACACACACACACACACACACACACACACACACAGACGCACACACACAGACGCACACATACACCCAAATACGTACATACACCCACACTCGGAAAAGCGCCCCCCTTCTTCCCAAACCGCCTCACCCCGACCTCCCATACACACACATACACACACACACACACCACCACACACACACAACACACACACACACACACACACACACACACCACACACACACACCGCACACGCACACATGCACAAACACACATGCACACACACACATACACACACACAGACACACACACACACCACACAACAACACACACCACACACACCTCCCAACACACACACCACACATACACACACGCACACGCACACATGCACAAACACACATGCACACACACACATACACACACACAGACGCACACATACACCCAAATACATACATACACCCACATCGAAAAGCGCCCCCTTCTTCCCAAACACCGCCCCCCCTGACCTCCACACACACACACACCCCACACACACACCCCACCACACACCCACACCCCACACACACCACACACACACACACACACACACACACACACACACACACACATACACACAACAGCACACACACACACATCACAGCAAGCAATATTGATGGGCAATGACGGATGCCAACAAGCCCCAGCTCCCCCCACCCCCCCCCCCCCCCCACCCAACACGCCAAAGCAAAGAAAGGCAGGAACTTTCACAGACCATGGTCACAGACAGGGTCTGGTAAACATCACGGACTTCCGGCTGATCGATGGCCATGGACTGAATCAGAAATGAATCCCTGTGTTTCGATCTGTCGTGTTCAATGGAGAACTGTAGGAGATCGCCTCAAAGGACTTTTGTGATGTTTGTTTTTCAATGTCTTGATTTGTTTTCAATGTCTGTGATGTTTGTTTTTCATGTCTTTGTGAATGTTTGTTTTTTTCAATGTCTTTGTGATGTTTGTTTTTCAATGTCTTTATGTTTGTTTTTCATGTCTTTGTGATGTTTGTTTCAATGTCTTTGTGTTGTTTATTTTTTCAATGTACTTTGTGGATGTCGTGTGTTTGTTTTTCAATGTCTTTGTGATGTTTGTTTTTCAATGTCTTTGTGATGTTTGTTTTTCAATGTCTTTGTTTATTGTTGATGTTTGTTTTTCAATGTCTTTGTGATGTTTGTTTTTCAGTGTCTTTGTGATGTTTTTTTCATGTCTTTTGATGTTTGTTTTTCATGTCTTTTGATGTTGTTTTTCATGTCTTTGTGATGTTTTTTTTCAATGTCTTTGTGATGTTTGTTTTTCAATGTCTTTGTGATGTTTGTTTTTCAATGTCTTTGTGATGTTTGTTTTTCAATGTCTTTATGATGTTTGTTTCAGTGTCTTTGTGATGTTTGTTTTTCAATGACTTTGTGATGTTTGTTTCAGTGTCTTTGTGATGTTTGTTTCAGTGTCTTTGTGATGTTTGTTTTTCAATGACTTTGTGATGTTTTTTTCAATGTCTTTATGATGTTTGTTTTTCAATGTTTTGTGATGTTCGCTTTTTTCAATGTCTTTGTGATGTTTGTTTTTCAATGTCTTTGTGATGTTTGTTTTCAATGTCTTTGTGATGTTTGTTTTTCAATGTCTTTGTGATGTTTGTTTTTCAATGTCTTTGTGATGTTTGTTTTTCAATGTTTTTGTGATGTTTGTTTTTCAATGTCTTTGTGATGTTTGTTTTTCAATGTCTTTGTGATGTTTGTTTTTCAATGTCTTTGTGATGTTTGTTTTTCAATGTCTTTGTGATGTTTGTTTTTCAATGTTTTTGTGATGTTTGTTTCAATGTCTCTCTCTCTCTCTCTCTGTTTATCTGTCTCTCAGTTGTACAGTCTCTCATTCACCTGAACATAAAACATTGCCTGCGGTCAGTCATCTTGTTGCCATTACTCTTGCACGTACACGAAGAAATGCCAGCAGTCTTAACTGTAGTATGTGTGTGTGTGTGTGTGTGTGTGTGTGTGTGGTGTGTGTGTGTGTGTGTGTGAGTGCATGTGTGTGTGTGCGCGCGCGTATGTCATCATCATCATCAGGTGCCCTGCCGCATGGCGTTGGCGACCATGGACTTCCATCCATCTCTGTCTCTCGTTGCCCCTAGCATCTCCCCCACCCTCCTCGTCCCCAGCCACTCTTCAAGTCCGTCCATTATTCTCTCCCTGGGTCTACCTGGTGCTCTCTTTCCCTCCAGCTTTCCCGTTGTGACCAGGTGCTCCAAATCTCCCTTCCTCATAAAATGGCCTATAAATGTTGCCTGTCCCGCGTATGTAAATAGATTAATTTTAAAAAGGCAATGGGAGCACTGGACATCAAATAAAAAGAAATCCTATTTCGTGTCTCAAAGAACAGCATGCTTTTTTATGACACTATCGGACACATGATGTATTGATGGTAATTCCTTGCTTTATGTCTGCAAAGTACCGTAACATTTTGGGAAAACGTAAAACCCTTTGTTAGTAGAGTAGGGTTGTGGGAAGGGGATAACTTTGAATGAGGTACCAACCCACCAGCTTTTTCCAGGTCATTCATCTGGCCATCTTGATGTACCAGTCATTCTGATGCTGTCGGCTTAGTGTCTGATGCAAAATCTCCTCTGAGCCCTGTCTGTCTCCTTTCAGCATCAACACGCTGCTCACACACACGCTTGAAAAAAAAGGTGAGTGGACTGAGTTCTAGTCAGATTGAAAAAAAAAAGTGGGAGGGGGGGACCCAACGCGCCTGGACCACACATGGACCAATCTGAATGCAACGTTCTTCTTGAAGCGGCTGCAGTGACAGTTCTAAGTGTGCTGAAATAAAAATTAAAAACCAACCCACCAACCAACCGACCAACCCAGCAAGCAAGCAAGCGAGAA
The DNA here is from genome assembly GCA_030674185.1 of Monoplex corrugatus. Classification (NCBI taxonomy): domain Eukaryota; kingdom Metazoa; phylum Mollusca; class Gastropoda; order Littorinimorpha; family Ranellidae; genus Monoplex; species Monoplex corrugatus. Next base: position 10,901,059 of record JAPXFY010000013.1, on the reverse strand, counting down.
AGCAAGCAAGGAAGCTAGCAAGCAAGCATGCAAGCAACCAGCCAACCAACCAACCAAACAACCAACCAAACAACCAACCAACCCCAACTAACTAACCAAACAAACAAACAAAATAAAACAAAACACACACACACACACATACACACACACACAAACACAGACACACACTCTCACTCACTCACACACGCACACTCTCACTCACACACACACACACACACTCTCCTCCACACACACACACACACACACCACACACACACCACACACACATGCACAGACACATTCACAGACACACACACACACACACACACACACACACACACGAACACACACACACACACACACGCGCGCGCTCACACACACACACACACATACATACACACACACACACACACACACACACACACACACACACACACACACACACACACACACACACACACACACACACACACACTCACAAAACGTCTGAGTGGGAAGTATTCAAAGTAGAACTCGCCTGTATACGTAAAGATTTTTTTTTTCATCAATATAGGTTCACCACTGTGGCTGAACTTGTGTCATGACGGTGGAAGGTTTTTTATGGCCCTGCGGAAAGATTTGGCATCAGAACGACAAATTTTGTGATAACATTAAACAAAAAATATATTTAAAAAAATCTCTGCGAGTTTACTGACCGGTTTTGACCAGAATTTAATCATATACACGTAGACTTTGCAGGAAGTGTAACATTTGAAGTCTGAAGGTAATTGGCATTGATCTTGACAAGACTTTTGTTGTGAAAGTAGAGATTTATCTGTCTTTCCTTTCAGGCTACAACCAGAATATTCTCTTAACGTTCCTGGTTATTGCATCCGCAGAGAGAGGATTGTGCTAAAGCTAGTGTTAACGCAATAACACAACAACAATAACAACAACAACAACAACAACAACAATATCACCACCACCACCACACCACCACATCATCATCAATTCATCATCATCATCATCATCATCATCATCAACAACAACAACAACAACAACAACATCAGCATCAGCATCATCATCATCATCAACAACAACAACAACAACAACAACAACATCGTTATCATCGACAACAAACCCAAAACAAAAATCAAATAAAAACTGGAGTCTTATTCGTTGCAGACTGTGGGGACACGAACACGTGGCCATGTTTCACACACACACATACGCGCGCGCGGCACACACACACACACAGACACACATATACACACACACACGAGTGCACACACATGCACATTCATACATATACACACACAAACATACACACACACACGCACACACACACACGCACACACACAGACATTCACACACACACAAACAACACACACACACAACACACACACAACACACACACACACACACACCACACACACACACACACACACACACACACACACACACACACCACACACACACACGCACGTAAATGCCACACACGAAAAGAAACAGACTAAAAGCACAAATATTAAAGGATATTACATGTACATGTAGTAGCATAGTTTAGTCATCACATCAAATGCTGTTAAAATACAAACCAAACAATCTAGTTGTTGTCTTATTACCGATCCCACTACAATAATCATAACGTTCATTCCAATAAGCATAACACTTCAGCACCACCAGACACTGGCCTTGAATCATGAATGGAGGAAGGACGTGAACAAAGATGATGGGTCGGACAGGAGTTTCCCCCGTGGGGATGCCGGGGGCTTGTGATACTAAAGTTGACGGGTCAGTGCTGGTCCCGGGTAAAGTTGAGGTCTTTGTCACCTCGCTCCCCTACGACCTCAGGGTTATGGAACTGTCTAGGTAGGACCTCAGGACCTGCCGGGTATTGGGTTTTTATATGCAGGCTTAAGACTTGTGCCGTGATCATTCTCCATCACATGGCACTGTGATGATAGTGCGTATGGAATTCATTCCGAGCGCGGAAACATCATCTTGAGAAATTGAAACTGAAACTGAAACGGGGGCTTTTTCAGTATAAATAGTATCCCCACCGTCTGGAAATTCTGTGCTAGAAATTTCCTCTTTTCTGTCACTGTCTTTGTTTCTGCCTTGTTCCTTTGCTTTCTGTCATTTCTTCCTTTCAATTTCTTCTTGTTGGTCCATTCACCAGTATGTGTTCGATAAAGTCTTACTTACTTTCTCTTAGGATTGATAATTGGGTACATACATTAAGTGCATTTTTGGCTCTAGGGAAATTTTTTTTTTGCAGAAGCAAGTTTAGGTAATTTAGGCCCGTTTTTATAGAATTTTTAGTCCTTAGCTAAATTAAATTTGTATTACTTAGGTATGTTTTAATCTTTGTAGCGATAAATTGGACGGAGTTTAATAAGTTACTTAGATTTTATGCATTAATATGTGTACTTAATTTATTTTCTTCCTGTTGAAGTGTGTGCATGCTTTGAAACGGTTATAGCCCTGATATGGCTCTACGCAGTCGGCTGGGCTTTAAACAAAAATAGCTAACAGGAAAGGAGTTAATGCTGTTAGCGTTAGCATCCGGACTATTGACATTGCATTACGCTGTGTGTACTCTTCGCCTCCACTGTTGGAGTCGGTTGGCTGTTAACCCCTTGACTCCCTCACCAGTTTCAGTTTCTCAAAATGACGTTTCCACGCTCGGAATGAATTCCATATGCAGTAACGTCACAGGTGCCATGTGATGAAAAAGATCCAGAATGACCACGGCACAAGCATTAAGCCTGCACATAAACCCATGAGCTGGCCAGGTCCTGAGGTCCTAATTACATAGTTCCATAAACCCTGGGGTCGTAGGGGAGTGAGGTAGCAGAATCTCAACTTTTCCAGGCCAGCTCACGACGCGGCGCCCATCCCTTCTCCCTCACTTCAAATTTATATTCATATTAACTTTTTTCTTTTACCTTGATTTCAGTAAGACAAGAAGGCTAACTGGTGTTCAAGGGTTGGGACCTGGGAAATCAACCTATCTCTTCGATGTTTTTACCAAGGCAGTCGGGAAATACCCTGCTCTTCACGATTTTCAACTGCCGTGGGATCTTTAGCGTGCGCAACCAGAAGGCTCGTTTTTCGTCCCTTCGGAAGGACTAGACGTTCAGTTCGATTTCCCGGTCAAACTAAGGAGAAAAGTCGAGGCCTCTACTGGAAGCGAACCCTGGAACCTCGAGTTTAGTTATTGGCAGGCGAACGTCTGAGCCATTCTGCCACTCTTCTCCCTCATCCGGCATTGTCAACGTCAGCAGTGATAGCAAAACAAAAACTTAACCCTTTGACTCCCTCACTATCATCCTGTATTATCAACAATGATAGAGAAGCAAAAAAGTAACCCTTTAACTTCCTCACCCTATCCACCAGATTCCTGCAAGAAGCTGATGGATAGGGTGAGGAAGATGGTTAGAGGGAGTCTAAGGGTTAAGTTTTTTTGCAGCTGGTGGATAGAGTGCGGGCGTCAAAGGATTAAACAACACACTGCACCATGGTCACGACATTCACGGTCGTTTTTATTTCCTGTTGCCAATGAGCTCGTGAAAGGCGGGAGATGGGGGTGGGGTGGGTGGGATGGGTGGGGAGGGAGGGGCGAAATAACATTGACACGAACAATCAAAGAAGGTATATATTGTTCGTTTAATATTTGCTTTGAGGAAAGAATGCCAACAGATCAGCATAACATTGGCTTTATATTTCCCCCCCTTACATTTTCCTTCTGTGTCTCTCTGATTTTTTTGTCCTAACTTTTATAACGTATACTATTTGCTTCGTTATTGACTTTGTAAATGGAAAACAAACATTGGCCAAAGATTCCGGAATTGTTTGTTTCTTATTCGTTTAAAAACAATTTCATTTATTTTCAACTAAAATAGCTGAAAGCTAATAAAGATGCAGATTCCGTTGTGTTGATGCTTTACTGTCACTGTTCAGCAGCAGGGGGGCTTGCCAAATTCTATCAGAACAATGTTCTGAAAGAGATGTGAAACATGGCACAGATCACAGAGTTTGTTGCCTGGTGTGAGTTTGAGTCTTAAATACGCGATTCTTAATATCGGTTTAATTTTCGATTGCTTTTTCATGAAAAGGTTATTAAAATCTTTAACAGTAACAAAGTAACGTTGAACATAGTATTCATATTCCAACTATTTTATCTGAAAACAAAAAAATTGTTATTGTTGTTGTTGTTCTTCTTCTTCGTTTTGATGGTGTTGTATGAGTGTGTTCGCTTG